>JAKWJD010001764.1:52515004-52552504 GCA_027705065.1 Solanum peruvianum
TTATAAATTGACATGCTATCATTATGGTTTGTGTTCAGTTTGTAATTATTTCATCACATTTTTATATATTGTAATGGTACTATTGATGTTTGCTTCGATTATTCAATAATTTGATGATATCATTGACTGATGATCACTTCTTGATGTCATAATTTTTTAATGATACCATCAAAATATATTGTATAACGACATGGTATCATTAAAAATTATTTCATATAATCAGTAGCAATCTTCATATCAATTATGATATCGTCATAGCATATAAATATATTGTTATGATAGCACTTAGGTTTTCTTCATTACTTCATTCACAAAATTACTCATGCATTAATGATATCATGACGATATCTTATACTGCAATGATGTCAATAAGGTTTCCTACATTCTTTCATGTACAACCAATTAATCTGTAATGATATCAACACATTATTATCGATAAGGTTTCCTACATTCTTTCATGTACAACCATTAATCTGTAATGATATCAACACATTATATATATATATATATATATATATATATATATATATATATATATAATATAGAGAGAGAGAGAGAGAGAGAGAGAGACACACATACATATAGAACGATATTATATAGAACGATTGTTAGGAAAATAGCATACACAGCGGAAGCGTTCCAGAATCATACATTTTGCATGAATATAAAAAACAACCACAAATAGTCATCACATACAAAGTATGCTGAAAATTAACTCAGGATTACCTCTTGAAGCGTGTGCAGATATCTTGAAGTAAATCCAACTCCAGCTCTATAGTCTTCTACAGTGATCCCAATCAACAATTGAAATCTCTCAATACTTGGGTGGGCAAGCATTGTATATAGAATCCTCTATCAAATCTAGGTTAGAAGAATCCCTATTTATAGATATGTCTTCCTAGTCCAAAGAGGAGAAGAAAAGCCAATTCTTTTTCTTCAAGGAAACTTCAAAACACACGTTTTTCTTCAAAGAAAAAAAACACTACTTTTCCATCTTCTACTAGAAAATAGGATTCTGAGTTCTAGTTAAATTGGGCACTGGAGGGACCCAAAATTTATTATTGAGGCTTCCTATTATGGAAATAATTCTAAATATTTAATTTGAATTATTCTTACCATAATAAATTACAAATCACTCCACTAAAATTTCATAATTGAACTCCTCTATTTATTTCGAAATTCACCACTAACACTTATTTGATTTCCCATGTTAAGATTACCGATACTAATCAATAAATTAAATTACTGATGAATTTAATTCAATGATTAACTTCTTTTAGAGCAATACTTAACTTATTTCATGTGCCAGATTCATAAATCTACCGGCCGGGTTTACACATGAAAACTTACAAACTTCTCATAAAAGGTGTATCATCAATCTCTATACTGAGACATGGATTCCATCAACTAACTAATTATTTCACCAATATATATTATTATCATCCAATCTACCAGGCATATTGACCCATCTCAGAATCTCACATTTTAATAAACCAAAATGATAATTAATATATACAGATCATAATCGTTATATCAAGATTAAGAATATAAATACATTTAATAGTTTAGAGAATTGTTTTTATCAGTCAGTCTAAAACAACTATCTCTTCTTGGTCCCGTTCAATACATACCAAATGCACTAGCACAAGAAGTTAGAACTATGCCATTCTCATAATCAAGAAAAATTACATTTAATCTCGTGCTACAATCTTTCTGATGATTTTGTCCAAATTTCCATCTATGATTGTGAACTATAAATTTTAACTTATAAGAATTGATGATTTAATCTTCTGTGTATAAGCTTAAACTCTATACACCCAATCATCTACTATATAAGTTAAGGACACATATATGACAATTGATTTTTTTAATGTAACACTTTATTGAATTGAATTAATGAATAAACAATTGTTCAATATTAATACTATATCAAAACGCATGGTTAATAGTATATCCTAACAATCTTCCACTTAGACTCATAACCATGTACTTACAACTCTAACACCCATTCCTTCAACATGTCTATCAAAAGACTTTTGCGGTAAAGCTTTTGTGAAAGGGTCTGCAAGGTTGTTGTTCTATGATGCAATCTTCGTCACCATCACATCCCCTCTCTGTACTATGTCTCGAATCAAATGGTATTTTCGCTCAATGTGTTTTGCCTTCTTATGACTTCGTGGTTCCTTTGAATTGCAACCGCTCCACTATTATCACAAAACATTGTAAGTGGCATTTCTATTGCTGGAACGACCGCCAAGTATTTCAGAAAGTTTCTGAGCCACATTGCTTCCTTAGCTGCTTCAGAAGCTTCTACATATTCGGCTTCCATGGTAGAATCAGCAACACAGGTTTGCGTGATGCTTCTCCAAACAATGGCTCCACCTCCCAAAGTAAACACATTTCCTGAGGTCGACTTTCTATAGTCATATCAGACTGGAAATATGAGTCTGTGTACCCTATGGGCCACCAACTCATCATGATCAGACTACCATGTAATCCCTAGTCCTTTTCAGGTACTTGATTATATGCTTAACTGTTGTCCAATGTTCTCATCCAGGATTAGACTGATATCTGCTAACCATGCCTACGGTAAAACAAATGTCAGGTCTAGTGCATAACATGGCATACATGAGACTTCCTACGCTAATGCATAGAAATTGTCTTCATGCTATCTGTTTCCTCATCTGTCTTAGGAAATTGATCCTTAGATAAAGAAATTCCATGTCTAAAAGGAAGAAAACCTTTCTTGGAATCGTGCATGCTAAACCTGGTAAGAATTGTATCAATATAAAGAGCTTGAGATAAACCTAACATCCTTTTCTTGCGATCGCGTAGAACCTTGATCCCAAGGATGTGAGCAGCTTCTCCCAAATCCTTCATATCAAAGTTTGTGGACAACCATTTCTTAACTGAATTCATCAAGCCCACATTATTTCCTATGAGCAAGATATCATCTACATATAATACCAAAAACACCACTTTATCCCCATTCCACATTTTGTACACACAAGACTCATCAAGACATTGCTCAAAACCAAAAGACTTGATTGCATTGTCGAAGCAAGTGTTCCACGCCGTGGAAGCTTGCTTTAGTCCATAAATAGATCTTTTAAGCTTGAACAACATGTGTTCTTTTCCTTTTTCTATGAAACCATCTGGTTGGCATAAATAGCTTTCATCAAGACTTCCTTAGTTGTCTTGACATCATTGCCAAATCTCATAATCAAAAAGCAGCTAATATAAGATTCTATTATATCAAATTTAATCATTATATACTAAAGTAAAGGTTTACATAGACTTAAGCATACTACTGGCGAAAAAGTTTCCTCATAGTCGATCCCTTTTCTGAGTAAACCCTTTTGCAACAAGTCTAGCTTTGTAAGTTTGCACTTGTCCATCTACTCCTCTCTTTTTATTATATATCCATTGCATCCAATGGGTTTGACTCCATCTACAAGGTTCCACAAGATCCCAGACTTTGTTAGAGTACATAGACTCCATTTCAGATTCATAGCAACAATCCATTTTTCTGCATCTTTATCTTGTAGTGCTTCATCGTAATTCACAGGTTCGGTATTCGACTCTTCAGGGATTTGTCAAAAGACTCTCCCAAGAGTGCATACCGAATTGGTTTTCTTATCACTCTCCCATTACGACGAGACAGTTGCAGGGGGGCAGGTTCAGAGAGATTTGCATTATTATGATCTTGTGGTGGAACCACATCATTTTTAGGATCTTGAGTTTCCATGTTATCTTCAGTATCTTGCGGTGCAGAGATATCAACAACTTCTTCCTCTAATAGAATCTGCTCACTATTACTCCCACTACCTTGATGCAATGAATTTTCAAGATCTTGTACTTGCAGAATTTTATGTTTGTTAACATTTCTCCCACTATTATAATGCAATGTTATGTATCTCTAACATGTGGGGTTGAATTTGTTTTTCATTATTTTCAGTATATTGATTTGTTTTCTCTTTGCTCAATTCCTGTAAAACTAGTTTACTTCTAGGAATATGGTTTGTTAAAAAATCCATTCCAGAAACTTGGCATTGGTAGACACAATGACCTTCTTTTCTTAGGATTATAAAACATACCACCTTTCGTTCATTTAGGGTATCCATAAAAACACATACTTCTGTTTTAGGTTCCAATTTTCTGCCTTCCCTTTTAATACATGTGCTGGACATCCCCAAACCCGAATATGTCTCAAACTAGGTTTGTGCCCAGTCCACAGTTCAATGGGTGTCAAAGGAACAGATTTAGAAAGAACTAAGTTCAGAATGTAATTTGCAGTTTCCATGGCATATCCCCAAAACGAATGCGGCAAATAAGAGTAACTCGTCATTGATCTAACCATTTCTAAAAGAGTTCTATTTCTTCTTTCTGCTACACCATTTTGTTGTGGCGTTCTAGGTGCAGACATTTGAGATGTAATTCCTTGTTCTGATAAGTAACTAATAAAATCATTAGAGAGGTATTCGCCACCACGATCAGATCGCAATGACTTGATATATATTCCATGTCGTTTCTCTGTTTCAGCCTTAAACTCTTTGAATTTCTCAAAGCATTCAGACTTACGGCACAACAAATATATATATCATATTTTAAGTAGTCATCAATGAAGGTCACGAAGTACTCATACCCACCTGCTTGCTTGAATGTTCATTGGGCCACACAAATCAGAATGAATTAACTCTAGTTTATCATTGACTCTATTTCCTTTTGAGGGAAAAGGTCTCTTAGTCATTTTTCATTCTAAACAAGATTCACATGTTGGTAGTGCCTCCACTTTTAATGAACCTAAAGGTCCATCTCGAACCAAGCTTGAAGTCCTATCTAGATTTATATGACATAGACGCAAGTGTCATAATAAGTCTCATTAAAATCAGAAGAACGTTTTCTTTTACTTGAAAGGTTAACATTATTCAATTCTACGATTTGTTGCAGTTCTGGAGAGACATTAATAATAAAAAGACCATCAATCAATGTACAGCAGAGACAAGATGTTTATTATTACTAATAACACAACCGTTATCAGAAAAACTAACATCATAACCATCTCTCAAAACTTTAGAAACGGAAATCAAATTTCTTCTAACAGCAGGTGCATATAGAATGTCTTTTAAAATTAAAACTCGACCACTATTAAACGAAAAAGTAATATTTCCTAATGCTAAAACTGGAGCTGCAGAGCCATCTGCTTGAAAAATGCTAACTTCACCTCTAGCCAGCTTGCACGTTTCTTGAAACCCCTGCATAGTAGTGCAGATATGATCAATGGCTCCTGAATCTACACACCATGAAGTGGTAGAAACATCCGCTAAAAATGTTTCAACGACAAGTGAAAGTGAGTTACCTGGGTTTTTTTTCTTCTTGGCTAAGAAATCTGGACAATGTGCCTTCCAATGACCTGATATCTTGCAATGAAAACACTTACCCTTAGACTTTTTCACTCCCCCAGTTGGAGGTGCAGTTGCCTTAGCTTTGTGAGACTTTTTATTCTTCTGTCCACTTGGCGGTTTAGAAGTAGTAGAACCTTTCTCAACATTAAGTGTCATTGATGGTGCATGTTTTTTGAAAAGGTCTCTGCCGCCTGTAGCTCATTCAACAATTGTGCCAAAGATAGACTCATCTTATTCATATTATAATTTAGGCAAAATTGTTGAAAACTATCAGGTAGAGACTGTAATATCATCTCAACTTGGGAGTCATTGTCAATTTCAGCCCCCAAAACCTCTAGTTCATTCAGAAGACCTATCATCTTCAGAACATGGTCTCTTACAGAGGTGTCTTCAACCATCTTAGTGTTCATGAGAGTTCTCATGGCAGTCTGCTTAGCTGATCGACCTTGGTCTCCAACATTTGTTTGATATTCTCCAGAATTTCAAAAGCAGACAACATAGCTTGATGTTGATGTTGCAAAACATTTGACATTGAAGCCATAATGTAACATCGCGCCATCTCATCAGCTTTGCGCCATTTCTGATAAGCTAACTTATCCTCATCACTAGAATGATCATTTGGTTTCAATGGACTTTCCTCATGATGCACAAACTTATATTCTTCAGCAGTTAACACAATGTCAAGATTTCTCCTCCAGTCAACATAGTTAGAACCCTCTAGTTTGTTTTGACCCAAAATAGTACTAATGGGATTAAAAGGAGACATGTTGAATCTGAGATTGAAGAAATAGTTACAATAGATCAATAACATAGTCATATAACATTGAATATTTACATTCAAACTCATGATATACATATACATTCATGCATCTTAAATAGCCAATCGTTGGGATTGGAGAACTATTCATACAATATACATATATAATGACCGATTATCCACTCCATAAACTTATACAGACCTAACTCAGTTGGAGAGTCTAGTGTTACTTTAAGTCAAGTGAAAATCCTCTAGTTGCATTGATCAAATCATATATTACTCAGTTTAGGAGAGTTAATACAAATTATCAAACTAGCAATTAATATGTAATGACTTGTATTAAATCATCCGATGGGGAGGAGGTCTAAGCCAACACATAAACTTAATACTTCATTACTATTTATTCTTGGTAATTTTTTAAAAAAATACTTATCACCATTTTATTTTTTTGGTAAATTTTATATAACAAATTTCTAGAAAGAAACTATGCAACAACAAAAATTTCAGCTTATTATATTTTCAAAACTGTTACGGTAATTTTTATTTTTTTTAAACGTTACTGTTGCAATTTTTTTTTCAAAGTGTGGTTCAAACTCTTCCAAGAAACATGAATCATTAATTACATATTAATGAGTCAAAATAATTTTAAAAAATCACAAGTGGTCACTCTTTTACGAAGGAAAAAAAATTACACCCAAAACATGTGATTAAAAAGCAAACCAACAGCTCCCACGAAAAAAAATTGAAAGTTTTTCTGACAATTTATATCCAATCAGGTGAGACCAAAAAAAAAATTACACCCAACACTTGTTATTTTTTTTAATACAATTCATGGGTTAATAAAAAAAATTCAGCAATTCAACTTTGAATTCTTTATTTTTTTTTTTCTTAATATACCAGAAAACAATCAGCCGCCATGATAAAAAAAGACAAAATAACGACAGGTGCAGCTATCAAATTTCTTTTAAAATTATCCATCCAAGGAACACCGTCCATGACAATATGAAAATATTATCAAATATTACAGATCAATTTTCATAAGTAACTATTACCGTATGCATTTAACAAAAAAAATCAATCAAATTTTTATCCGTTCTGTCCTTTTCGTGATAAAAAAAATTCACAATCACGAGTCATACATATAATTTCACGTATGCATATTTTAGGTTATGTATAAAGATGCAAGTATGGCTCTTGATGCCAATTGTTAGGAAAATAGCATACACAGCGAAGCATCCAGAATCATACATCTTGCATGAATATAAAAAACAACACAAATAGTCATCACATACAAAGTATGCTGAAAATTAACTCAGGATTACCTCTTAAAGCGTGTGCAGATATCTTAAAGTAAATCCAACTCTAGCTCTACAGTCTTCTACAGTGATCCCAATCAACAATGAACTCTCTCAATACTTGGGTGGGCAAGTATTGTATATAGAATCCTCTATCAAATCTAGGTTAGAAGAATCTCTATTTATAGAGATGTCTTCGTAGTCCAAAGAGGAGAAGAAAAGCCAATTCTTTTTCTTCAAGAAAACTTCAAAACACAAGTTTTTCCTTCAAATAAAAAAGAAACGCTACTTTTCCATCTTCTACTAGAAAATAGGATTCTGAGTTCTAGTTAAATTGGGCACTGGAGGACCACAAAATTTATTACTGAGCTTCCTATTATGGAATAATTCTAAATAATTATTTGAATAATTCTTACCATAATAAATTACAAATCACTCCACTAAAAATTCATAATTGAACTCCTCTATTTAATTCAAAATTCACCACTAAACACTTATTTGATTCCCCATGTTAAGATTACCGATACTAATCAATAAATTAATTACTGACGAATTTAATTCAATGATTAACTTCTTTTAGAGCAATACTTAACTTATTTCATGTGCCAGATTCATAAATCTACCGGCCGGGTTTACACATGAAAACTTACAAGCTTCTCATAAAAGGTGTATCATCAATCTCTATACTGAGACATGGATTCCATCAACTAACTAATTATTTCACCAATATATATTATTATCATCCAATCTACCAGGCATATTGACCCATCTCAGAATCTCACCTTTTAATAAACCAAAATGATAATTAATATATACAGATTATAATCGTTATATCAAGATTAAGAATATAAGTACATTTAATAGTTTAGAGAATATGTTTTTATCAGTCAGTCTAAAACAACTATCTCTGCTTGGTCCCGTTCAATACATACCAAATGCACTAGCACGAGAAGTTAGAACTATGCCATTCTCATAATCAAGATAAATTACATTTAATCTCGTGCTACAATCTTTCTGATGATTTTGTCCAAATTTCCTATGATTGTGAACTATAAATTTTAATTATAAAAACTGATGATTTAATCTTCTGTGTATAAGCTTAAACTCTATACACCAAATCATCTACTATATAAGTTAAGGACACATATATGACAACTGATCTATTTAATGTAACACTTTATTGAATTGAATAAATGAATAAACAATTGTTTTTAATATTAATACTATATCAAAACGCATGGTTAATAGTATATCCTAACAACGATATCATTGAATTATGAGCTATTTCATGAGAGAAACTCATGATTTCTCAATGATATAATTAAAACATATCATATACTAACATGATATCATTCAAGATTATTTCAAATCTCTCTCTCGCTCTCTCTCTATATATTATATATATATATATATATATATATATTATATATTATAGAGAGAGAGAGAGAGGAGAGGAGAGACACACAACATATAGAACGATATTATATAGAACGATTGTTAGGAAAATAGCATACACAGCGGAAGCGTTCCAGAATCATACATTTTGCATGAATATTAAAACAACCACAAATAGTCATCACATACAAAGTATGCTGAAAATTAACTCAGGATTACCTCTTGAAGCGTGTGCAGATATCTTGAAGTAAATCCAACTCCAGCTCTATAGTCTTCTACAGTGATCCCAATCAACAATTGAAATCTCTCAATACTTGGGTGGGCAAGCATTGTATATAGAATCCTCTATCAAATCTAGTTAGAAGAATCCCTATTTATAGATATGTCTTCCTAGTCCAAAGAGGAGAAGAAAAGCCAATTCTTTTTCTTCAAGGAAACTTCAAAACACACGTTTTTCCTTCAAAGAAAAAAACACTACTTTTCCATCTTCTACTAGAAAATAGGATTCTGAGTTCTAGTTAAATTGGGCACTGGAGGGACCACAAAATTTATTATTGAGGCTTCCTATTATGGAAATAATTCTAAATATTTAATTTGAATTATTCTTACCATAATAAATTACAAATCACTCCACTAAAATTTCATAATTGAACTCCTCTATTTATTTCGAAATTCACCACTAAACACTTATTTGATTTCCCATGTTAAGATTACCGATACTAATCAATAAATTAATTACTGATGAATTTAATTCAATGATTAACTTCTTTTAGAGCAATACTTAACTTATTTCATGTGCCAGATTCATAAATCTACCGGCCGGGTTTACACATGAAAACTTACAAACTTCTCATAAAAGGTGTATCATCAATCTCTATACTGAGACATGGATTCCATCAACTAACTAATTATTTCACCAATATATATTATTATCATCCAATCTACCAGGCATATTGACCCATCTCAGAATCTCACATTTTAATAAACCAAAATGATAATTAATATATACAGATCATAATCGTTATATCAAGATTAAGAATATAAATACATTTAATAGTTTAGAGAATATGTTTTTATCAGTCAGTCTAAAACAACTATCTCTTCTTGGTCCCGTTCAATACATACCAAATGCACTAGCACAAGAAGTTAGAACTATGCCATTCTCATAATCAAGAAAAATTACATTTAATCTCGTGCTACAATCTTTCTGATGATTTTGTCCAAATTTCCATCTATGATTGTGAACTATAAATTTTAACTTATAAGAATTGATGATTTAATCTTCTGTGTATAAGCTTAAACTCTATACACCAAATCATCTACTATATAAGTTAAGGACACATATATGACAATTGATTTTTTTAATGTAACACTTTATTGAATTGAATAATGAATAAACAATTGTTCAATATTAATACTATATCAAAACGCATGGTTAATAGTATATCCTAACAATCTTCCACTTAGACTCATAACCATGTACTTACAACTCTAACACCCATTCCTTCAACATGTCTATCAAAAGACTTTTGCGGTAAAGCTTTTGTGAAAGGGTCTGCAAGGTTGTTCTCTGATGCAATCTTCGTCACCATCACATCCCCTCTCTGTACTATGTCTCGAATCAAATGGTATTTTCGCTCAATGTGTTTTGCCTTCTTATGACTTCGTGGTTCCTTTGAATTTGCAACCGCTCCACTATTATCACAAAACATTGTAAGTGGCATTTCTATTGCAGGAACGACCGCCAAGTATTTCAGAAAGTTTCTGAGCCACATGCTTCCTTAGCTGCTTCAGAAGCTTCTACATATTCGGCTTCCATGGTAGAATCAGCAACACAGGTTTGCGTGATGCTTCTCCAAACAATGGCTCCACCTCCCAAAGTAAACACATTTCCTGAGGTCGACTTTCTATAGTCCATATCAGACTGGAAATATGAGTCTGTGTACCCTATGGGCACCAACTCATCCGAATGATAGACTACCATGTAATCCCTAGTCCTTTTCAGGTACTTGATTATATGCTTAACTGTTGTCCAATGTTCTCATCCAGGATTAGACTGATATCTGCTAACCATGCCTACGGTAAAACAAATGTCAGGTCTAGTGCATAACATGGCATACATGAGACTTCCTACCGCTAATGCATAGAAATTGTCTTCATGCTATCTGTTTCCTCATCTGTCTTAGGAAATTGATCCTTAGATAAAGAAATTCCATGTCTAAAAGGAAGAAAACCTTTCTTGGAATCGTGCATGCTAAACCTGGTAAGAATTGTATCAATATAAAGAGCTTGAGATAAACCTAACATCCTTTTCTTGCGATCGCGTAGAACCTTGATCCCAAGGATGTGAGCAGCTTCTCCCAAATCCTTCATATCAAAGTTTGTGGACAACCATTTCTTAACTGAATTCATCAAGCCCACATTATTTCCTATGAGCAAGATATCATCTACATATAATACCAAAAACACCACTTTATCCCCATTCCACATTTTGTACACACAAGACTCATCAAGACATTGCTCAAAACCAAAAGACTTGATTGCATTGTCGAAGCAAGTGTTCCACCCGTGGAAGCTTGCTTTAGTCCATAAATAGATCTTTTAAGCTTGAACAACATGTGTTCTTTTCCTTTTTCTATGAAACCATCTGGTTGTCGCATAAATATGCTTTCATCAAGACTTCCATTAAGGAAAGTTGTCTTGACATCCATTTGCCAAATCTCATAATCAAAATGAGCAGCAATGGATAAGAGAATTCTAATAGACTTAAGCATGACTACTGGCGAAAAAGTTTCCTCATAGTCGATCCCTTCTTTCTGAGTAAACCCTTTTGCAACAAGTCTAGCTTTGTAAGTTTGCACTTGTCCATCTACTCCTCTCTTTTTATTATATATCCACTTGCATCCAATGGGTTTGACTCCATCTACAAGTGGTTCCACAAGATCCCAGACTTTGTTAGAGTACATAGACTCCATTTCAGATTTCATAGCAACAATCCATTTTTCTGCATCTTTATCTTGTAGTGCTTCATCGTAATTCACAGGTTCGGTATTCGACTCTTCAGGGATTCTGTCAAAAGACTCTCCCAAGAGTGCATACCGAATTGGTTTTCTTATCACTCTCCCATTACGACGAGACAGTTGCAGGGGCAGGTTCAGAGAGATTTGCATTATTATGATCTTGTGGTGGAACCACATCATTTTTAGGATCTTGAGTTTCCATGTTATCTTCAGTATCTTGCGGTGCAGAGATATCAACAACTTCTTCCTCTAATAGAATCTGCTCACTATTACTCCCACTACCTTGATGCAATGAATTTTCAAGATCTTGTACTTGCAGAATTTTATGTTTGTTAACATTTCTCCCACTATTATAATGCAATGTTATGTTATCTCTAACATGTGGGGTTTGAATTTGTTTTTCATTATTTTCAGTATATTGATTTGTTTTCTCTTTGCTCAATTCCTGTAAAACTAGTTTACTTCTAGGAATATGGTTTGTTAAAAAATCCATTTCCAGAAACTTGGCATTGGTAGACACAATGACCTTCTTTTCTTTAGGATTATAAAACATACCACCTTTCGTTCATTTAGGGTATCCAATAAAAACACATACTTCTGTTTTAGGTTCCAATTTTTCTGCCTTCCCTTTTAATACATGTGCTGGACATCCCCAAACCCGAATATGTCTCAAACTAGGTTTGTGCCCAGTCCACAGTTCAATGGGTGTCAAAGGAACAGATTTAGAAAGAACTAAGTTCAGAATGTAATTTGCAGTTTCCATGGCATATCCCCAAAACGAATGCGGCAAATAGAGTAACTCGTCATTGATCTAACCATTTCTAAAAGAGTTCTATTTCTTCTTTCTGCTACACATTTTTTGTTGTGGCGTTCTAGGTGCAGACATTTGAGATGTAATTCCTTGTTCTGATAAGTAACTAATAAAATCATTAGAGAGGTATTCGCCACCACGATCAGATCGCAATGACTTGATATATATTCCATGTCGTTTCTCTGTTTCAGCCTTAAACTCTTTGAATTTCTCAAAGCATTCAGACTTACGGCACAACAAATATATATATCCATATTTTAAGTAGTCATCAATGAAGGTCACGAAGTACTCATACCCACCTCTTGCTTGAATGTTCATTGGGCCACACAAATCAGAATGAATTAACTCTAGTTTATCATTGACTCTATTTCCTTTTGAGGGAAAAGGTCTCTTAGTCATTTTTCCTTCTAAACAAGATTCACATGTTGGTAGTGCCTCCACTTTTAATGAACCTAAAGGTCCATCTCGAACCAACCTTGAAATCCTATCTAGATTTATATGACATAGACGCAAGTGTCATAATAAGTCTCATTAAAATCAGAAGAACGTTTTCTTTTACTTGAAAGGTTAACATTATTCAATTCTACGATTTGTTGCAGTTCTGGAGAGACATTAATAATAAAAAGACCATCAATCAATGTACCAGCAGAGACAAGATGTTTATTATTACTAATAACACAACCGTTATCAGAAAAACTAACATCATAACCATCTCTCAAAACTTTAGAAACGGAAATCAAATTTCTTCTAACAGCAGGTGCATATAGAATGTCTTTTAAAATTAAAACTCGACCACTATTAAACGAAAAAGTAATATTTCCTAATGCTAAAACTGGAGCTGCAGAGCCATCTGCTTGAAAAATGCTAACTTCACCTCTAGCCAGCTTGCACGTTTCTTGAAACCCCTGCATAGTAGTGCAGATATGATCAATGGCTCCTGAATCTACACACCATGAAGTGGTAGAAACATCCGCTAAAAATGTTTCAACGACAAGTGAAAGTGAGTTACCTGGGTTTTTTTTCTTCTTGGCTAAGAAATCTGGACAATGTGCCTTCCAATGACCTGATATCTTGCAATGAAAACACTTACCCTTAGACTTTTTCACTCCCCCAGTTGGAGGTGCAGTTGCCTTAGCTTTGTGAGACTTTTTATTCTTCTGTCCACTTTGCGGTTTAGAAGTAGAACCTTTCTCAACATTAAGTGTCATTGATGGTGCATGTTTTTTGAAAAGGGTCTCTGCCGCCTGTAGCTCATTCAACAATTGTGCCAAAGATAGACTCATCTTATTCATATTATAATTTAGGCAAAATTGTTGAAAACTATCAGGTAGAGACTGTAATATCATCTCAACTTGGGAGTCATTGTCAATTTCAGCCCCCAAAACCTCTAGTTCATTCAGAAGACCTATCATCTTCAGAACATGGTCTCTTACAGAGGTGTCTTCAACCATCTTAGTGTTCATGAGAGTTCTCATGGCAGTCTGCTTAGCTGATCGACCTTGGTCTCCAAACATTTGTTTGATATTCTCCAGAATTTCAAAAGCAGACAACATAGCTTGATGTTGATGTTGCAAAACATTTGACATTGAAGCCATAATGTAACATCGCGCCATCTCATCAGCTTTGCGCCATTTCTGATAAGCTAACTTATCCTCATCACTAGAATGATCATTTGGTTTCAATGGACATTCCTCATGATGCACAAACTTATATTCTTCAGCAGTTAACACAATGTCAAGATTTCTCCTCCAGTCAACATAGTTAGAACCCTCTAGTTTGTTTTGACCCAAAATAGTACTAATGGGATTAAAAGGAGACATGTTGAATCTGAGATTGAAGAAATAGTTACAATAGATCAATAACATAGTCATATAACATTGAATATTTACATTCAAACTCATGATATACATATACATTCATGCATCTTAAATAGCCAATCGTTGGGATTGGAGAACTATTCATACAATATACATATATAATGACCGATTATCCACTCCATAAACTTACAGACCTAACTCAGTTGGAGAGTCTAGTGTTACTTTAAGTCAAGTGAAAATCCTCTAGTTGCATTGATCAAATCATATATTACTCAGTTTAGGAGAGTTAATACAAATTATCAAACTAGCAATTAATATGTAATGACTTGTATTAAATTCATCCGATGGGGAGGAAGGTCTAAGCCAACACATAAACTTAATACTTCATTACTATTTATTCTTGGTATTTTTTAAAAAAATTACTTATCACCATTTTATTTTTTTGGTAAATTTTATACTAACAAATTTCTAGAAAGAAACTATGCAACAACAAAAATTTCAGCTTATTATATTTTCAAAACTGTACGGTAATTTTTATTTTTTTTAAACGTTACTGTTGCAATTTTTTTTTCAAAGTGTGGTTCAAACTCTTCCAAGAAACATAATCATTAATTACATATTAATGAGTCAAAATAATTTTAAAAAATCACAAGTGGTCACTCTTTTACGAAGGAAAAAAAATTACACCCAAAACATGTGATTAAAAAGCAACCAACAGCTCCCACGAAAAAAATTGAAAGTTTTTCTGACAATTATATCCAATCAGGTGAGACCAAAAAAAAAATACACCCAACACTTGTTATTTTTTTTATTACAATTCATGGGTTAATAAAAAAAATTCAGCAATTCACTTTGAATCTTTATTTTTTTTTTTCTTAATATACCAGAAAACAATCAGCCGCCATGATAAAAAAAGACAAAATAACGACAGGTGCAGCTATCAAATTTCTTTTAAAATTATCCATCCAAGGAACACCGTCCATGACAAATGAAAATATTATCAAATATTACAGATCAATTTTCATAAGTAACTATTACCGTATGCATTTAACAAAAAAAATCAAATCAAATTTTTATCCGTTCTGTCCTTTTCGTGATAAAATAAAATTCACAATCACGAGTCATACATATAATTTCACGTATGCATATTTTAGGTTATGTATAAAGATGCAAGTATGGCTCTTGATGCCAATTGTTAGGAAAATAGCATACACAGCGGAAGCATTCCAGAATCATACATCTTGCATGAATATAAAAAACAACCACAAATAGTCATCACATACAAAGTATGCTGAAAATTAACTCAGGATTACCTCTTAAAGCGTGTGCAGATATCTTAAAGTAAATCCAACTCTAGCTCTACAGTCTTCTACAGTGATCCCAATCAACAATTGAACTCTCTCAATACTTGGGTGGGCAAGTATTGTATATAGAATCCTCTATCAAATCTAGGTTAGAAGAATCTCTATTTATAGAGATGTCTTCGTAGTCCAAAGAGGAGAAGAAAAGCCAATTCTTTTTCTTCAAGAAAACTTCAAAACACAGTTTTTCCTTCAAATAAAAAAGAAACGCTACTTTTCCATCTTCTACTAGAAAATAGGATTCTGAGTTCTAGTTAAATTGGGCACTGGAGGGACCACAAAATTTATTACTGAGGCTTCCTATTATGGAAATAATTCTAAATAATTAATTTGAATAATTCTTACCATAATAAATTACAAATCACTCCACTAAAAATTCATAATTGAACTCCTCTATTTAATTCAAAATTCACCACTAAACACTTATTTGATTCCCCATGTTAAGATTACCGATACTAATCAATAAATTAAATTACTGACGAATTTAATTCAATGATTAACTTCTTTTAGAGCAATACTTAACTTATTTCATGTGCCAGATTCATAAATCTACCGGCCGGGTTTACACATGAAAACTTACAAGCTTCTCATAAAAGGTGTATCATCAATCTCTATACTGAGACATGGATTCCATCAACTAACTAATTATTTCACCAATATATATTATTATCATCCAATCTACCAGGCATATTGACCCATCTCAGAATCTCACCTTTTAATAAACCAAAATGATAATTAATATATACAGATTATAATCGTTATATCAAGATTAAGAATATAAGTACATTTAATAGTTTAGAGAATATGTTTTTATCAGTCAGTCTAAAACAACTATCTCTGCTTGGTCCCGTTCAATACATACCAAATGCACTAGCACGAGAAGTTAGAACTATGCCATTCTCATAATCAAGATAAATTACATTTAATCTCGTGCTACAATCTTTCTGATGATTTTGTCCAAATTTCCATCTATGATTGTGAACTATAAATTTTAATTATAAAAACTGATGATTTAATCTTCTGTGTATAAGCTTAAACTCTATACACCAAATCATCTACTATATAAGTTAAGGACACATATATGACAACTGATCTATTTAATGTACACTTTATTGAATTGAATAAATGAATAAACAATTGTTTAATATTAATACTATATCAAAACGCATGGTTAATAGTATATCCTAACAACGATATCATTGAATTATGAGCTATTTCATGAGAGAAACTCATGATTTCTCAATGATATAATTAAAACATATCATATACTAACATGATATCATTCAAGATTATTTCATCTCTCTCTCGCTCTCTCTCTCTCTCTATATATATATATATATATATATATCTATATATATATATAATATATAGAGAGAGAGAGAGAGAGAGAGAGAACAACACATATATATAGCATGATATCATTGAATTATGAGCAATTCATAATTTCTCAATGATATCATCTAAACATAATTTCTCAATGATATCATCTAAACATATTATACACTAACATTCATTCAAGACTATTCCATCTAATCTATAACACTCTCCAGATCATGTATAATACTGTCATAATATATGAATATACAATTATGGTAGCACTAAGGTTTTCTTCATTCATTTATTTACAGAAATACACATTTCTTAAGATACCATAACAACATATAATATTACTTTCTCTTTTTAAAAAAGAATGACATCTTTTTATTTCTGGTCATTTTGAAAAAGAATGACCTCTTTTTTTTGTAACATTTTAATTTCAGCTTTTCACGTGGCATGTTTAACGCTACGACATTAAAGGACAATTTTGTACATTTTACATAACTTCAATTATGATCAAACGCTTCAAAAGTCTTATTTAGTTTCATAAACTTCGTGTCAAGTTAAACTAGATCATTCTTTTGAAAAGATGAGAGTACAGTGGTATTATTAACGTTCCTATAACCATTCATGTACAACCAACTTATTTTTCAACGATATGATTATACTATATCATATATTGACATGATATAATTAAAGAATGAGTACTTTTGTAAGTAAATTAGTGAATTTAATATTACTTTTTTTATTAATCTAAAAGTAGCTAGCTTATATTTCTATCTGTGTTTTAGTTTTTTTTCTTAAAAATAATTACAAGTGACAAAAAAAAGTTATTCAAAAAGAGAAAGAAAAAGTAAGTAAAAAATAATAAAAATGATACCATGACGATATATAAATAATGTAATGCTATTATTACAAAGTGTAGCAAATAAAATAATTTTTAAAAGAACTAAATGAGAAAAATAAAACTTAAAAAAAGATACACAGAATGACTGAAAATATGAAGTTAAATTGTGGTTAGAAAATAGAGAATATTATGATTTGGGAAAAATAATTAACGAAAATAATAATAATAATAATAATAAAGAAAGTATCATAAGGGAGAAAAATAATAATAATAAAGAAATAATTAGAAGGGAAAAATAGGAATAGAAAATAAAGAGAAAATCATGTGGAACAACATAAATTTACCAAGGAAAATAAAAAAAGAGAGAAAATAAATAAGAAAAGAAGTTGGTTGCACAATTTAAGATACTGAAAGTTAGTGCACAACTTAAAGAATTTTGATGCAAAATAGATTTGGGAGAAGTCTGGTAAAATATTTAGGCAATGAATTTTACAAGGGTGAATATATTGATTTATTTAAGTCCAATTTAGGTAAAAAAAATAATAACCATAGTGGATCTAAATATATGTAGCTTTCCTCTCTAAATTGATAATTGAAATGCTTTATCTTCCCTTTTCACCTCTGTGTAAATTAAGTTGTTAAAACTTTAAGAAATTGGAGGTTCTAAAGTAAATAATGGTTGAAATATAATTAATTGTTTCACTTG
Source organism: Solanum peruvianum (assembly GCA_027705065.1). NCBI lineage: Eukaryota > Viridiplantae > Streptophyta > Magnoliopsida > Solanales > Solanaceae > Solanum > Solanum peruvianum. Next base: position 52,533,736 of record JAKWJD010001764.1, read on the forward strand.
TGGAAACATTTTATTTAAAAAATGACAATTACAATTTTATTAATAAATACTATATTCTCTATTTAATAAGATTTTCTTTTATTAATCTACTTGATTTTTAGTTAGCATTTATAAAGCTCGAACATTTTTGGTAACACATACCTAATTTTCTGTAAAATTATATTCTACAAAAATTAATTTAGGTAAGATCGAAAAAAATCATATTTGATTGGGTCTGGTTGGGTCAGCCTGATCTATTACCTTTGTGTCTTATTATTGGTTTTCTGTTTCCCTTTGAATCAGGAGGATAACTATGGGGCGTCCAACATCTGTCCTTGAATGCCCTCTCATGTGACAGAATTTACAATACAAATCATTAGTCCTCCTTGGTTTGCAGTTGTTGTTTGCATTCATAAAATTGTTTTCCGAAATCCGATGATTGCCAGTCACTCGATTGTTGAATAATGTTATTCCATATATTGATTCCCCCACATATACTGATTTGCCTAGAGATCTTCGACTCTCTTCAGAGATCACCATCTAGTAAGCCTTGTTCAAGTTAGGAGTGGTAGTCACCATCATGATCTGACTTCGACATTAGTTGTAGGATTCATTCAATCCCATTAAGTACTGTAACAAACGTTGATACTAAAAATGTTCAACATACATCTTCGATTCGGCACATTCACAACCAGGACATGGCATGAGGGCATCAAATTCTTCCCAAAGCTCCTTCGTCTTCGAGAAGTAGCTTGATATAGAGGAAGTAACCTGAGTGAGATGATTAATTTTTATGTGTAGATGAAACACCCTGGATCCGCAACCTCATCTAGTCGTTCCTTGAAATCAGTCCAAACTTTGTGTCCACTAGAAGCATACATAATTCCACTCAACAATTCTTTACTAACAACGTTCATTATCCATGACAACACTGTTGCATTACATTTTTCCATAGTTCATGCAATGATATATCAAATTTATCGTTAGTGTCTTCCATTTACGAAATCTAATTTGCTCTTTCCTACCAGTTCAATTCTCATTGATCTACTCCAAATTGCATAATATTTTGGACCTGTTAGTAGAAATGAGATTAGATCGTCACCTGGAGTATGACACGCCTGCAGGTATAGGGGATGATGATGATCAATAACTGTAGGAGTTGTAGTGGTTTCATTGTCAATCGCCATTGTTGATCACTGAGTACTCTCTGAATCATAGACCCACTTCTCAAACGAGTGTGGTTTGTGATTTGAAATCGATAAACCCAGAAAATATCTTCAAAGCTCTGATACCATGTTAAAGTTCAAAAACATGCAGTGACTTCCATTAATGGAGAAAATCTGAAACTGCTATTAAGCTAAGAATGAACAGAGACAAAATTTAGGGAGAGTCAGAATTTAATTTTTTTTCTCTTATTAAACCAATACTTATAATGTGATCATCTACATATTACATGTTTAACTTGAAACTAACTAAGCTAGCTAATATCTTTCTAACTAACTATTAACTAACAGTTTTAACAATAATAAGTTAACTAATCACGTTATGGTGCCATGTCATACACGTATTACCCTTACTCATCCTCAATAGGATTCTCAGCTCAATAGTTCAAAATTTTGTATCCCTTCGAGTTGAAAGAGGTGGAATCGTCTTTGTCGAACTCGTTGTTCGGTTCACTGCTCAAAACCAGGTAATCTTCTTGCTCTTTCTTCAGTTTTTTCTCTCTGTTGCATTGTAGAGTTGTTATTTGTTTAGTATTGTTATTTATCTCTTTTAGATTCAATGTGATTAGTGGTGTGAATGATAGTGAAAGTCTTCATTTTCCTGTTCTTTTTATGCTAAGTCAATTTTGAATGAGTTCAAATTTTTTGCTCTATTGATGGTTATTATCGATGTGAATGTGATTCTTTTATTTTGTCGAGTTCATAGATCCATACATGTGCTTCTACTTACTGTTATCTTCATTCGGTTTGAAATTTTATGTTATAAAGTTGTTTTTTTCTGCCTTAAGTTGTTTTATTCTTTATTAAGATTATCACCTCGCCTTTTGTCAAAGCCTGATTTTTCATATTTGTTTTATAAATACTAAGTCGTGCGACTGCTGATTTGTTGTATTAAGGTGAGAATTAGTTGTTGGTTTGCTTCTTTGTTATCTTCAAAATGTTTTGATTGTTATTGATATGAAAAATGTCTTTTGTTCCTACCTTAGCTTCTTTGATCAATAGTTGTGCATCCCTTTGCAATATTACATAACCATATTTTTTCTTCCCAGACTTCAGCAGTTGATTGCTCTAAGTTGCTAGTTGTTTTCCATTTTGTTAGATTTTGACTTAAATACTTTAGGATAGGCATCTCGTTTTAATATTTGATAGCATGATTTCTTAGTTGTTTTATATGGGCTAATCTAACAAATTTCTATATTTTTGTTAAGTTTCCTGTTCTATACCATCTATACTTGTTTTGTATAGCTTCTGCTCTGTGTTATTTTTTGTTGTAGATGCTTAGTTTTGTTATGTGTTATGGATAACAGTTCATTGATTTGAAAACTTCAATATGCAAACTGGTTAAGTAGATTTAAAACTAAGGTTTTAATGTTTTATTTCTTGTATCAACAGTTTCTTAGATACCTGCGATTCACTCTTAATAGTTTAGCTTTCTTAATTGTATCGGAAATGTATAAGAAGCTCCTTTTTTATCTTGATGTTGAACAACTTTTCTTTTAAGGTTCGGTTGGTTCAGATTTCTTTTAATTCCTCTGTATAACACGATTTATTTCAAGGTTTCTTTGATTCTTAAAACAGATGTTGGTGTCATTTTGATTTTTAAATATGACCTCATGTAGAAGTTCCTTTACATTATGTGCCTTACACTGATTATTTGAGATGTGCCATATAGTATTGAATGTTCTCTGCTCGTCTCTTTGTAAAGCTTCTTGTAGTAGTCGTTTTCTCTAGCTATCTTTTATATCCTTCGCTTTAAAGAATAGTTTGAGTTTGGATATATATCTAGCCTTCTTTGCTTTGAATCTGTCCTAATCACCACAATATCAAATTTGAGAAACTAAGAACTACTGATGGTCATATGATCTGTTATTTTGGTTGGTGAAAGTTAACTCAATGTGTTTCCTTTGGAATCCTTTCGAACTCGAGGATTTTTTGTCAATAAATTCGAGCGTCATATTATGCATATATATTGATTTGAAATAGAGGACATATTGTATTTTTTAGATTTGCTAATGTCTGTAATGCCTAATATGGTTTCTGATGCACTGTTAAATTTTAATATGAATAGATGCTTTAAATTTTGCACCTTCATAGTCATCACTAGGTATATTATCCGCGCTCCGCACGATTTGAATTATGTTATTAAGCTTACATTGATCATTCGGTAATATTGGATATTATATATATATATATATATATATAAGTATATAATAATACATATAATATATGATATCTATAATATATATATATTATATATTATATTGTGTATAACTATATATATATCCTATTTATGTATATATATGTCTCCTATATCGTATCTGTACTTTTTCTATATATATATATCTATATATATATATATATATATATATATATATATATATACTATCTATATATAGTTACATATCAAGATCCTTTTATCTTAAGATAATTCAAAAATTTAAAGTGCTATATTTTTTTAAGTGTTGATTATTTTTGTACAAAAATTATGAGTCATGGATATATTTTAAGTATAAGAAAGAAGTCTAAGAATTCTCCATGCAAATAGTTGGTCAGAAAGTAATGGAATGTTCTAAATTCCAAAAACTTATAAAGGACAATACAAGATATTAAAGAAAAACCAAAAAGCCTCGAAAAACAACACTCTCAAGTAAAGTGGAACATGACGTTCATACAAGAACATGATTAACTAACTCAAATGGAGGACCTTCGACTCCTTTCGTGTGACCTTAAAATTGTTAGTATCATAAATATTTTCTCCACCGTCTCAAAATAGTCATTGTTATTGCTTAAGTTTCATATCACCAGTTATATTATGCAGTTACAAAGAATTAAGGTTATTACCAACCAAGCAGTAGGCGACATCATTCATAACTGGATATTCTAAAGTAAAATTTGTACACATAACATATTAAAATCTCAAAGAATAATTTTTGGATTATTTAAAATCACAAATATCCACAAATAATAATAAAGACAATTTTACTTTCGTAACTATCAAGAAGAAAAATGCACGTTGCTTAACATATATATTTTTTAAAATGTTTGTTTGTGTGTATTTAAGTTTACAGCTCACAAATTTAATTGAAAGAAGTCAAAATAAAGAGTTATTACTTCTTTTTTTTTAAAAAAAGACCTTTATGAAAAGAAAGAGTTATCACTATGAAAAAAATGATTTTTGGTGACAATTATAAATTTTCCTAGAAAAAGTTCATATCAACATTAAATATAATGATAATTAATCAATGCAGGTAAAGGTTAGCACTCTTCGTTAATGTGCATAATCATTGCCAATAAAAAATATTTTTGTCATAGTGTATTTTGGACATTTTTTAGTTTCAAGAAAACTTGATTTGTTATTATCCCTAAGAAGAAGAGATGAAGAAATACGACAAATTTGTTAGCTTGCGATAAAATAAGTAAACTAATTGTCTCTATACTAACATCATAGTTGTCGCGCCCCATTTTCTCGTGAAAATAGATTTTGCACACACTTAACAACTCTTTTGAGATTTAAATTTTGAGGAGTCGCCACTTAACGAATTAAGGCGCGCTAGGCTACCTATCTAACCTGACTAATTTTAACTAAGGTCAACGAGCCAGAGATCAGGGTAAGGGTTCAAATTACCTCGAGAGAAAGGTGTTAGGCATTTCTCGAGTTCCACAAATGTAGGTCCCGATCGTATCTCATGCATTTTATGTGGGGGTTACAATTTGCAATAAAGGCCACTTCATTATTATTTATTAATATGCTTGCTAGGTGATATGAATATTGACCGATTAAATATATTTTATTATTTTAATTAATTAGCTAAGCATGCAAGGCTATGTGACAATATAATATTAAACAATTAAAATAGCATCCTTATCTTAATTAATTATTTAGGCATACAAGACTAAATGATAAACTATCAAACAATTGAGAAATTAATTTATTATTTTAATTAATTACTTAAGCACACAAAAATAAGTGAAAACAATAATATTAAATAAAAATTTAAAGATAAGCGAGGGGATAGAAAAGAGATAAATAAATAAGCAAATAATTTTAGATTTTATTTTAAGCTACCCCGAATATAATTAAACAAACAAATAAAGGGATAAAGGGAAGTGAGACTCTAAGAGAGACCTTTTGGATCAGCACTCAACTTTCTTTTATTTGATAGGCTGGTGTATAGGGATAAATAAAATCAAGGTTTGTCTTTCAAGCCTGAGTCGATGTCATACCCCACCACCGCATGCATTTCGTACATAAAGGTGCCTAATCGTCCAACTTAATGTCCAAGAGGTATTGGACTCTTAATACGATGGATTTAAACAAAATAAAATATAAAGCCCTCCTAGACACCAAGTCAGACAAACAAGATGGTCATTTTAGCACGATAGGTTTCAATTTGGCCTCTAAATTTTAATTAGACATACTTTACAAACAAAAAATAATTGTGAAAGGTCTCATGCTAAGTGTGTGAGCATACAAAGTTGTAATAACAAAACAAAAATTATTTATGAGGGCAAAATATGACATGGATATAGATTTTAATGTTGAACTAATTTTAAAGTGAGCAATGTCAGTGACATAACGACTTTTTATTTGATTTCCAAGTATAGCAGAGGATGTGATCACATGTGCACATATATTTTAAAATAATAGAAAGATTTAATTATTAATGAAAAGATAACTTAGGGAAACAAATTTTATTTATTTAGGGAGAAAATTTATTTTAAGAACAACAATAGATTTCATATTAATGAAGTAAGTGACTAGTTTGTTTTAATGCAGAATTTTTTTTAAGACATTGACATATTTACAGATTGCTTATTAATGTTTTTAAAAAAGATATTTCTATGCAGAAAATAATTACTATGCCGAAATTAGAAAGCAGTAATATTATGCAGAAATATTTCTTAGACTGTTATTTTTTATTATATGTAGAAAATAATTATTAGAACAGTAGCAAATTTTTATTTAATGCAGAAAGTTATTTAAGAGGTAGCTATTGTAGCTGTTTTATTAGATGCATTAAGTCAATAGGATATATTTGTTTGAAATGATAGAAAATATGCACAACAAATTTTACTTCAGTTGTTAAAATTTACAAGAGCCTATTAACATGATTTCTAGTTGTTTAACATAATAGAAAAAATGACAAAGTAAAAAACAATTCAATTATTGACATGCTAAAAATTCCTATAAACATGATTTCTAAGTGACTTTAATAATCAACGCATTTATATAAAACCTATAGGCAGGATTTCTAACTTCAAATGACATATAAATGCATAAATTCCATGGACATGATTTAATCGATGAATAACTTTTGTACAAAAAGCACACAAATTGCTTACTTAACATTTTAGCGAATTAATCCTAACTTATTATTTAATACGTCAATTTGGATAAAATTAACTTTAAACATTAATTGGGCAAAATTAACTAAATGATTGAGCAAAGATGATTTATTTTATTTTTTATTTTTTATGGTTAGAACTAAAATTACTTTATCACATAAAAATTTATCAAACAAATTACGAACCTATAGGGATGCTTTCTAACATAAATAAGTTTGCAAAGAAATGATTAACACATGAATTCCCCTCCACTAATCCCTCAAATTCATTTCATATACACAGAGTTAAAGAGTTGTACAAATATTACAAGAAAAAATAAAGAACAAATAAACATATACATAACATTATAATGAACGAGGCTTCGTCCACAATTTCTTCTCGGCCATTTTTCAACATCTTGAACTCTAAGTTCAAAATCTGCTAGAAGAGGTAATGTAACACATACTCGTAATAATAGATTACTCTCATATAGATGTAAATAACACACAAAAAGAGATAATGAATAACCATAATTATACTATCACACGTAAAAGAATAATGAAACTAACTTGGATGCTTCCTTGTTGTTTTGTTTTCCAACATACAAATATTTATAATTATGCAAAAATCAAATTTAAACTAATAAAGATCTAACCAATTATGCATAAAAAATTATCAATAATGTAGACAGGTTATCCGAACATAAAAAAGTAGCAAAAAGCACTTCCTATCAAAATCTTAACTTATTTTTAAGAGTAGAGCAATATTATGAGTATTCAAGTATGAGCAAATGAGAGAATGAGAGAGTTAAGAATGAGGTAGCACTTGTGTTAGAAGAATGAGTGAATGATGAGTTGAGATAATGAATGTGTGTCTATAAGTAATGAGAGAATGAGAGAACTTGTAACAAGAGTTAGTTTTGAGTTTCAAGATGTGAAATTGTGAGAAAAAAACTTGTTAGAGAGTAAATGTGAGTGAATAAACAAATGAGAGAGGGGTCTACTTATATAGTAGGAGAAGGGCACACATTAAGGAAAAAGAATATTTTAGGGGATTAATTAATATATTATTTTCCTTATTTAAAGAGAGTCAAATCAGAAAATTTTTAAAAATATATCGTTACCAAATATAAACAATTAATAAATAAAAATTAGGAACAATAATAATATTCTTCCTTAAATAAAGTAAAGCCAAATCATTTTTTTTAAAAAAAATTACTTAGTTGCCGAATATAAGAAGTAAGAGCTAAATCAGATTTATTTTAAACTATTTTTACCATATAAAAACAAATAAGAAAATTAGACAGTTTACAAATAAGGAAAAGATATCAGTAAATATAATTTCCCCTATTTCAAAATGAGCCAAGATCAAATTTGAGAAAAGGAGAGAAAACTAATTTAGCTCAATCATGACTTATTCAAATTTTACAAGCAAGAAGTAAAGAATATGATCTGTTAACCTTTCACCAAATCAGTCAATGCTTACAAAATATACAACCAACAAGAATCTATATCACTAGATATAATAGAAGATGATAATGGTATGCAAAATCAAGTCAACATAATGGATTCATAATCACACCTCAAGCCGGTAAAATATAATCACTACAATTTATCATGTATACAAAGACAACACAGAATCAAATATATTTATGATCAAATTGATCATATATAATAAAGAAATAAAAGTATGGAATGATCAGTAAACAAATCATACCCGAAAAATGATTTTTTAATTTATATTATTACTGTTTCTCTTTTAATGAGAGTCAAGCTCAACATAAATTTGGGATCGGCAAGTATGATAGTAATAGAAGTCAAGCCTTACCTAAGCCTTAGCCTAGTCAATATCCACAGCTGACGCAACTCCGTACCGACGCCTCACTACTACTTTCATTTTTCAATTAATTAACGGCTAAGCGATTTCATAACCTGAGCTTCCTTAACCAGCTGACCTTACTTCGTAACCTTAGCCTCCCTTTCTTTATACACTTTAAACAAGATTGACAAACTACAGTTGATAAAATATATCACAACTCATAGAAAAATGGATAACAATTAAACAAAGAACGAAGCTAGACGGATCCGTTGGGACCTGTCTGTACGAAAACTCCAGGACTCCACGTGAAGCTGATGACTATTGTTGTTGTCGGAGCAGCAGGTTCTCGCTGTTGCTGCTTATGCACCTGGTCCTTCAAAATAGAAGAAAAAATGGAAAAAGAAGAGGAAGGGAGAGAGGATGAGGGGCCGAGCGATAAAAAAGGGCGATGCGGAGCTCGTTGATCGGAGTGGTCCGTTGCTCTTGCAAAAATGGAGAGAAATAAGGGGAAGGGAAGGAGCAGGGAAGAAAGAAGAGAGGAGGGGGAAACGAAGGAGAAGGGAGAGGAGGAGCGGCGGGAAGGGGATGAAGGAAGAGAGAAGAGCAGCGGCACTGCTTGGTGTTTCTGTCTGGCTGCCTCCCTCACAGGAAAAATGGAGGAGAGGGAGAGAGGGGCGGCAGCTGGAGAGGAAGGGGGAAGAGGATGAATGTGTTTTTAGGTTTGGTCTTTTAGGGTATTAGAATATAGGAAGAATAAGAGGTTAAATTTTGATCGTAGGATTAGTTTAGATGAGCGACTAGGATTTGATCTGGGACTTAACTAAAAGATGGACAATTGAGATTAAAACATGAATTCTTAAAATCAAATTTAATTGAATATGGAATGATCAAAATTGCAATGAAATTGGCTATAGTTGAAATGCAAGGGGGCTATAATTGAAATAAAATTGGGATTAGATACTAAAATCTAAATAAATTGAAATAAAAATAGGCTAATTTTTAAATAATTTTGAGGAAAATTTAGGAATTTCTATTTAATTAAAATACTACATAAATTAAAAAAATATATTTTTTATATAATTGAAATTTTAAAACATTCAAAATTCATTAATAATTTTTAAAATATTTTAATAATATTTCCAATACTTTTATTAAAGTAAACAACTAAAATATATAATTCCATGAAAATTGATTAAAATTCTAAACTTTAAATAAATTTTAAAATACATATTTAATCGAATAGTATTCCTAAAAATGGTTAAAGGTCGGTCAAAATTGAGTGTTAACAGCTGCCACTTGGTTGATTGAGAATGAAGAATGAATTGTTAGGCAACCAATGTTGACTTAGTAGCCAATTTTGTCCGACCGACGAGAGTTGTCGATGGAATCAATTGAAATGATGTAGAGTTGAAAAAAGGATACGACCGAGACCTGGTATTAAGCTGCCTACACATCTCTGGTTGTACGAGAATCAGGTCGTGTGTAGTTCTGGATTCAAGAGCAAATGAAACTCTTGAAAATTGAAAGAGTGGTTAGATATTCGAAAGGCACAATATCAACTTGAATGGATAAAATTAGAGTAGCGAGAAGAGAGGGATGTAGAAGCGAGAAAATCATGATAGAGTGAGGTTTCCAGCTTTGAGCAAAGTTTGGATAAAAAAAGTGATATGAGTAGCGAAGATTCGATAGGGACCTTATGGCAATAGATGTACGTATGATAATCGTAAGTGAGGGGATGATTGATCACCTGCAAATTCTAGTATGACTAGATAAAATGTTAGCTTAAAATACAAAAAATATGATGAAGAGAAGAGATATGAAGCATGTTTGTTTTGAGACGTAGTGCAAGCCTTGATAGACTTTGGCTTAATTTCTTGAAGAATTGCAACAATGTCAACTTCCAATAAATCTGATAGTATAGAGATATTATAATAGAGACAAAAATGTCTTGTTGTAAGGTGGATGGACGTAAGCATCTTCTTGTAAGGTAGAAGGCGCACGAACCTAAATGTCGTATTATAAGACGGACGGACCTAAATGTCGTATTGTAAGACAGACGAGCTTAAACATCCGATTGTAAGGCGGAAGAACCTAAACATCATATTGTAAGGCGAAAGAGCCTAAACATCATATTGTAAGGTGGAAGAGCCTAACTGTCCTATTGTAAGGCGGACGAGCCTAAATATCGTATTGTAAGACAGACGAACCTAAATATCCTATTGTAAGGCAGAGGAGCCTAAATATCCTATTGTAAGGCGGAAGAGCCTAAACATCCTATTGTAAGGTGAAAGAGCCTAAGTCGTATTGTAAGGCAGACGAGCCTAAATATCCTATTGTAAGCTGGATGAGCCTAAACATTCTAGTGTAAGGCGGAAGAGCCTAAACATCCTATTATAGTAAGGCAGGAGAGCCTAAATATATATTGAGTCAGTTATAAAAGAAAGTTTCTTAAAAAATAATCTGAGGATAGTATGACTTAAATAATAGCTCCTTGTATCAAATCTGACAGTACGATCATATATAATTTATTCGTGCATCCAGAGAAAAATCATAAATTCAAAAGCGAGAAATGGTCATACCTGTGCTTGTTTTTCCTTTAGAATCACACTCCATTGTGATGAAATTTTTGGGAAATTCTCAAAAGTTTCTTCCCTAGTTTAGAGTATAAGATATATACTCACTTTGTTAGATATTTCCATAAAATTTTGAGGTTTCCTCAAAAATTCTACCATGTTTATTAGTGGGGAAATTTGCGATTCTGCTTTACTCAAAGAAAATTATTTGTTCCAAAAGAAAGTGATTGTATTGTATTCGGATATTAAAGCTCGACTTCGAATCCAAGTGTCAATCATGTTTATGGTTGGTCAATATCCTAGATTTGCATTGGAAATGAGTGTTTTGAATGACTATTGGGAAGAAGAAAAATTTATTTGATAGGGACTGGACCCATCAAAGGGTTGCCTACGTATTTAAATGGAAATCAGATCAAACGTAGTTCATAATTACAAGGAAAACTAAAGGAATGAGGAAGGCTTTGGGCAAAAGGTCTAAGAACGATAAAGCCAACTTTGTTCATAAGTCTTGTCCTTACCAATTTCTCTGATGTGATTTACGCTTCCTTGTCAAGTGTCTAGTGTACATCTTTGTAAGATCTCCTTGAACGATCAATGAATTCACCAAAGATTGCAATTGTTGTTTTGTAGTCCTTGTTTCACTATAATTTTTCCGTTTTCAATCATATTCTGAATCTTATTTCTGAATGCTACACATTTCTCGGTGTCATGATCTTCAATGTTTGAATGATAGGCACAATTCTTGGATAGATCAAAGTTTGAAGAAGAGTGCTTAGGAATCCATCCATTCCTTGATCTTAAAAGTCCTTTAGCCCATAATCTCTAGAAAATGTCGGTAAAATTTTCCTCTAAGGGAGTGAAGATACAAGGTTTCCTTACTTTTTGTTGAGATATCTGCAGGTTGGAAGGTAAAAAAATAGCATGAATTTGCTCAATATTCTGATTTCTTTGTTTCGGAGGTACATAGGTTGATGCATCTTCGTTCCTTTCATCTAATGAATTTTTCAGGACTTGAAGAGGAGTTTGTGTATCAAAATTCTTCCAGACTGAATGTCATATTCTAACTCATTCTCAATTCGAATTAGACAGTCAAAACTTTGAATATTAGCGAAGAACTGAGTTTTGAAATATATACCCTCAAGTGACTAGATGAGAGTCTGGATCAACTCCTCTTCATGCGGTAAGTGACGTAACTTGGAAGCTTTCATTCTCCACCATATGACATATTTCTCAAAAGATTCATGACTTAATTTCTTCACTTTGAGCAAATTGAACATTGTAAGGTCAACTTGCTTATTAAATTTGTATTGTTCCTCAAAGTCTCGAGCTATGTCTTTCCATGCGACCCATTTGTCAAAGTCTTGTTTAACATACCAAGTGAAGGCTATTCCTGATAAGATTTGAATAAATAACCTCATTAGGAGAGGTTCATTGTTTTATAAGCAGACTAACCTGCTAAAAAAATCTTTGAGATGTGCCATTGGATCCCACGTCCGTCGAACATGTTGAATTTTGAAATTTTAAATTCCGATGGCAATTCAATTCCTGGGTATAGACATAATTTTTTATAACTCAAGTCATGAGCACGTATTGAGTTTAGTCCTCCATTCACCTTTTTCTCCAAGTCATGCATTTTTGCTACAGTGCATCTAGCTTAGACTTCTCTATTTTGTCACCTATTCCTTTATATTGTAAAGCATCAAAGTTGAGGCTTGTGAAGATTTTTGTTAAGAGAGGGTGTGAGTATGAATATGATGAGGAGATATGGTCCAAAAAGTACTTTGTATTGGACGAGAAGAGGGGTGATTTTTTTAAAGGTTGAACATATTTGTCCTATTGCAGATTCTTAGTTGAGCCAAAGTCCAAATACTAGACAACATTTAAGCAAACGGAGTAAATTAAACGCAAGCACGAAAAATATTATATAGTAATAGAGAATTATAATCTCAAATGAATGACGCAATACCCTCATAGTGGGACGATTATAATAGTTAAGAGAATAAGATCACATAATTGATTCAAGTGATGCTTCACCAATTTGAAGTTTAGAGACAGAGAAAGTTTCAACTTTATTTCGACATAATACGATGATCAAATTGACCCGTAATATGCATTTCTTCTAAAGACTATTGGGGCCTTTAAAAGATGGGTGACTACTAATTATGCGGATTCACACAAGGGGTCAAACCACCTAAGATTTATACATGTATGCCCTAACTAGAACTTTTAAGAGTTGGCTTGACACGGACTTAAAAGGGATTCTATACGAGAGACTCGTGAAATCATAGTAGTAAAACTATCCGTTATGTCAACACATATGCCGACTCTCTATAATGGATATTTGAAGTGAATTGGAGTAGTTGTGAGAGGTGCAAAGGAAGAACATCACGAGAACAAATAAAAAAATGAAGATGGTCCCAATTGGAGAAAGTATGAACGGGATGCCAATTTTCATAGCGGTAAACACTTAGCATTTAGATTGGAAAGTGGTAACATATAAGCAGTTTATAAAATAATAAATAAATAAACATAAATAAGTAAAGGAAAGTATACGTGTAGACATATTAAAAATTATGCAAACAAGGAAAAGAGGGTATGAGATTAAACATGTAAGTAAACAAATAAGGGGAAGGGAAAAGGTGAAACATGATAATACACAAACTAGAAAGAGGAAATGGGTGGAACATAGAAAGAAAACACTAAATAAAGAAAAAAAAAAAAAACTAAACAAGGTAAGCACCTAACAAATAATGAAATGAACAAAATAAAGTAACCCCAGATAAATAAGCACGAAACACGTAATGATAAGAACCTAATATCCCCAGTGGAGTTGTCATTCTGTCGCGCCCCATTTTCTCGCGAAAACGGATTTTGTGCACAACCTAACAACTCTTTCGGGATTTGAGTTTTGAGAAGTCTCTACCTAACGAATTATGACGCGTTAGAGCACCTATCTGACTTAACTAAGTCTAAGTAAGGTCAACAAGCCAGAGAAGGGTAAGAGTTCAAATTACCTCAAGGGGAAGGTGTTAGCTATCCCTCGAGGTCCACAAATGTGGGTTCCGGCCGTATCTCCTGCATTGATGTGGGGGTTACAAGTAGCAATCAAGGTCACTTAATTATTATTTATTAATATGCTTGCTAGGTGATAAGAATATTGAACGATTAAATCTATATTATTATTTTAATTAATTATCTAAGCATGCGAAGCTATGTGATAATATAGTATTAAACAATTAAAATAACATTCTTATCCTAATTAATTATTTAGGCATACGAGACTAAGTGATAAAATATCAAACAATTGAGAAATAAATTTATTATTTTAATTAATTATTTAAGCATGCAAAACTAAGTAATAACAATAAATAAAAATATAAATATAAGCGATGTTAGAAAATAGACAAATAAATAAGCAAATAATTTTATATTTTATTTTAAGCTACACCGAATATAACTAAACAAACAAATAAAGGGTTAAAGGAAAGGGAGACTCTAAGAGAGACTTTTTGGATCAGCACTCGACTTTTTTTTTTAATTTTCCGATAGGCTGCCGTATAGGGACAGACAAAACTAAGGTTTGTCTTTCAAGCCTGAGTCGATGTCATCATCTCAATAGGGCCAACTACCCATACCTTACCACCACATGCATTTCGTATCTATAAGGTGTCTAATCGTCCAAACTTAATGTCCAAAAGGCATTGGACTCTTGATACGGTGGGTTTAGACAAAATAAAATATAAGGTTCTCCTAGACACCAAGTCAAACAAACAAGACAAACCAGACGGTCATTTTAGCACGATAGGTTTCAATTTGGCCTCTAAATTGTAATTAGACATACTTTACAAAACAAAGATTAATTATGAGGGCAAATTATAGCATGAATGTAGATTTTAGTGTTGAACTAATTTTAAAGTGAGCAATGATTAGTGACATAATGACTTTTTATTTGATTTCCAAGTATAACAGAGGATGTGATCACACTGCACATATATTTTTAAATAATAGAAAATTTTAATTATTAATGCAAAGATAACTTAAGGCGATAAATTTTATTTATTTAGGCAGAAAATTTATTTTAAGAACAACAATAGATTTCATATTAATGCAGAAAAATTATTCTAAGTAAGTGAATAGTTTGTTTTAATGCAGAAAATTGTTTTTTTAGAACATTGGCAAATTTATGAATTGGTTATTAATGTTTTAAAAAAAGATATTTTTATGCAGAAATTAGAAAGCAGTATATTTAATGCAGAAATGTTTCTTAGACTGTTATTTTTTATTATATGCAGAAAATAATTATTAGAACAATAGCAAACTTTTATTTAATGCAGAAAGTTGTTTAAGAGGTAGCTGTTTTAGATGCAATAAATCAATAGGGTATATTTGTTTGAAATGACAGAAAATATGCACAACAAATTTTAGTTCAATTGTTAAAATTTACAAGCCTATTAACATGATTTCTAGGTGTTTAACATTATAGAAAAAATGACAAAGTAAAATGAAACAATTCAATTATTGACATGCTAAAAATTGGTTAATACTTCCTATAAACATGATTTCTAAGTGATTTAATAATCAACACATTTAATTAAAACCTATAGGCATGATTTCTAACTTCAAATGACATATAAATACATAAATCCCATAGACATGATTTAATCAATGAATAACTTTTGTACAAAAAGCACATAAATTGCTTACTTAACATTTTAGCGATTAATCATAATTATTATTTAATACGCCAATTTGGATAAATTAACTTCAAACATTAATTGGGCAAAATTAATTAAATGATTGAACAAAAATAATTTTTTTAAATTTTTTATGGTTAGAACTAAAATTATTTTATCACGTAAAAAATTTATCAAACAAATTACTAACCTATAGACATGCTTTCTAATATAAATTAGTTTGCAAAGAGATGATTAACACATGAATCCTCCACCCCTTTAGACGATCCCCCAAATTCATTTCATATATATAGAGTTAGAGAGTAGTACAAACATTACAAGCAAAAATAAAGAATAAATAAACATATATATAACATTAAAATGAACGAGGCTTCGTCCACAATTTCTTCTAGGCCACTCTTCAACATCTTGAACTCTAAGTTCGAAATCTGTTAGAAGAGGTAATGTAACCATATACAATGAGGAAATAGTTGTAATACAAAATATTTGTAATTATAGTTTACTCTCATATAGATGTAAATAACACACAAAAAGAGATAATGAATAACCATAATTATATTATCACTCGTAAAAGGATAATGAAACTAATTTGAATGCTTCCTTGTTGTTTCGTTTTCCAACATACAAATATTTATAATTATGCAAATATCAAATTTAAACTAATAAAGAGGTCTAACCAATTATGCAGAAAAGATTATCAGTAATGTAGACAGCGTAATCCAAACATAACAAAGTAGCAAAAAACACTTGAATGCTTATCAGAATCTTAACTTATTTTTAAGGGTAAAGCAATATTTTTAGTATTCAAGTATGAGCAAATGCGAGAATGAGAGAGAGTTAAGAATGAGGTAGCACTTGTATTAGAAGAATGAGTGAATGATGAGTTGAGAGAATGAATGTGTGTGTATGAACAATGAGAGAATGAGAGAACTCTAGCAAGAGTTAGTGTTGAGTTTCAAGATGTGAAATTGTGAGAAAAAGCTTGTTAGAAAGTCAATGTGAGAGAATGAATAAATGAGAGAGGATCTACTTATATAGTAGGAGAGGGGCACACATTAAGGAAGAAGAATATTTTAGAGGATTAATTAGTATATTATTTTCCTTATTTAAGTAGAGTCAAATCAGAAAATTTTTAAAAATATATCCTTACCAAATATAAACAAATAATAAATAAAAATTAGGAATAATAATAGTATTCTTCCTTAAATAAACGAAAGCCAAATCAGATTCTTTTTAAAAAAATTACTTTGTTGCCGAATATAGACAAGAAAAATAAAATATTTTCCTTAAGAAGGAAGAGCCAAATCAGATTTATTTTAAATTGTTTTTACAATATAAAAACAAGTAAGAAAATTAGATATTTTACAAATAAGGAAAAAGAGATCAGTAAATATAATTTTTCCTATTTCAAAATGAGCCAAAATCAAATTCGAGAAAAAGAGAGAACTAATTTGAATCAATCATGGTAAATTCATTTTTTCAAGCAAGCAACAAAGAATATGATCTGTTAACCTTTCACCAAATCAGTCAATGCTTACAAAATATACAACCAACAAGAAACTCTATCACTAGTTATAATCGAAGAAGATAATGATATGCAAAATCGAGTCAACATAATGGATTCATAACCACACCTCAAATATAATAAAGGAATAGAAGTATGCAATGATCAGTAAACAAATCATACATGAAAAATGATTTTTTGATATACACTATTACCGTTTCTCTTTTAATGGGAGCCAAGCTCAACACAAATTTGGGATCGGCAAGTATGGGCAGTAGTACGCTTTAAACAAGATTGACAAACTACAGTTGATAAAATATATCATAAATCATAGAAAAATCTATAACAATTAAACAAAGAACGAACCTAGACGGATCCATTGGGATCTGTTTTGTATGAAAACTCCAAGACTCCACGTGAAGTTGCTGACTATTATTGTTGTCGCAGCTGCAGGTTCTTGCTGCTTCTGCTGCACCTGGTCCTTCAAAATAAAAGCGAGAAAAGGGAAAAAGAACAGGAAGGGAGAGAGGAAATAGGGGCCGAGGGAGAAGAGAGAGCGACGCGGAGCTCGTTGATCGGAGCTGCTCGCTGTTGAAGTCGCCCGCTGCTCCTGCAAAAATGGAGAGAAAGAAGGGGTTAGGAAGGAGAAGGGAAGAAAGAAGAGAGGAGGGGGAAACGAAGGAGAAGGGAGAGGAGGAGCCACGAGAAGGGGAGTAAGGGAGAGAGAAGAGCAGCGGCGCTGCTTGGTGTTTCTGTCCGACTGCCTCCCTCGCCGTAAAAAATGGAGGAAAGGGAGAGAGGGGTGACAGCTGGAGAGGAAGGGGGAAGAGGATGAATGTTTTTTTAGGTTTGTTCTTTTAGGGTATTAGAATTTAGGAAGAATATGAGGTTAAATCTTGACCGTAGGATTATCTTAGATGAGCGACTAGGATTTGATCTGGGACTTAACTAAAAGATGGACGGTTGAGATTAAAACATAGAAGTCTTAAAATCAAATTGAATCGAATATGGAATGACCAAAATTAAAAGGAAATTGACTAGAATTGAAATGCAAGGGGGCTATGATTGAAATAAAATTGGGATTAGATAGGCTAAAATCTAAATAAATTGAAATAAAATAGGCTAATTTTTAAATAATTTTGAGGAAAATTTAGGAATTTCTATTTAATTAAAATACTACATATATTAAAAAAAATATTTTTTATATAATTGAAATTTTAAAACATTCAAAATTCATTAATTATTTTTAAAATATTTTATTTACAATAATTTTATTAAAGTAAACAACTAAAGTATTTAATTTCCATGCAAAATCGACTAAAATTTTAAACTTTGAATAAATTTTAAAATTCATATTTAATCGAATAGTATTTCTAAAAGTGGTTAAAGGTCGGTCAAAATTGGGTGTTAACAAGTGCAATGACATATAAATGTTTGTACTTATGAATGACAATTAAAATAATATACTAATTGTGGAAAAGAAGAGAGCAATATGTTTGGTTCTTTTAACAAATTTGAAAATTGGTTGCATATTAGTTATTACATATTTATTGTTTTGTGCGTTCAAATATAACACAACCCACAAGAAATTTTTTAAAAAAATATAGGAATAAAATTATATAAAGAGAAAAAATAGAAAATATAATCGTCCTC
>JAKWJD010001764.1:52557504-52770004 GCA_027705065.1 Solanum peruvianum
TTGTTGTTAATTTTTTCGAAGCGATGTAGTGGGCGTTAAATTGTTTTGGAGAAAGTGTCCTAGTAGTTTAAGGCCGTCAAGACAAGGTCGTGGTTGTATACTGCTTTTTCCAAATAGAATGTGGCACGTAGTCTTCATCTTTGAGTGGTAGGTCCACCACCATGCCGCGGTGGCGATCATTGTCAATTTTGATAATTCCACTAGAGAGTAGTTGTCTCACAAAGTTATGTCATTGTTTTATGTGACGAGACTTGCCGTTATACATAAACGCTTCCAGCCCTTTCTATTGTAGCTTGACTATCACAGTGTATGCATATAGGGGGCATTGCTTTGGGCCAAAACAGAATGTCTTCTAAACAATTGTGGAGCCATTCAGCTTCTTCACCTGCCTTGTCTAACGCGATGAATTCAGACTCTATTGTAGAGCAAGCTATTGATGTACCGTGGTTTCACGGTACCTTCAATGTATTTTCCTTAAGTTTAGTGTGTGTCTCGGGCCTTTTTGTAATAGTTTTAATGTGTTTTTATCTATGTTTTGTCGAAAAGTTGTCCAAAACAGAAATGCAGAAGATTGTGCAGAAGAGGTGACCCATGAAGCCATCGACGGCCCGTCGTCTCATCGACGGTCCATAGGTGGTGACCGTCGGCTGAAGGTTCAAGCATTTGAAGCAACTCGGGGAATTCTAACCAAGGTGCGGGGGTGAAATTCTTTAGTTCCCGGACCGAGAAATTAGAGATACCTAACTTACCATTTTGCATGCAAGACACTAGAAAAGAATTGTTATAGCTAGGATTATCGTTTTATGAACCTATGGGAACACTTACACCCTAGTTTCTCTCATCACTAGATAAACACCAAAGTTTTAATCTTGCTACTTGTTTTACTTAGAAATAATTGAAAACTTTTGTTTCACAAAACCCCCCTTTTTATTAACTGTTTTTGGAAAAGGACTTGACTAAACAGACATAATCGTAGATTAAAGTCTAAACCAGTTTCCTCATGGGATCGATCCCAACCTAAAATTGAGTTCTTTACTTCATACGACCTCTTATACTTCTTTAGGGAAGTATAATTTGAGCGTATCAAATTTCAGCGCCGCTGTCGGAGAAAGTGGCTTTTAGATTAACTTTAAGCGCAATTGCTGAATTTTAGTCAATAATTTCCTAATTTTACTTTGTTTCTTTATTTTTGTGTCTTTCAGGTCTAGCTCTAGTGTATGCTAAGTACATGGAGTCGAGGAGAACCAACACTTCCATTTGATCCAGAACTGAACTGTACACTATGTATAATGAATGATCCACACAATCCTGCTAACCTTGGTGATGGGATCAACTGTCAACTTCCTCCACCGGTTGATGCTCATAACCAAGAGATCGTGGAAAACCCTGGAGAGGGCGCTCTGAGGAGGAAACTCCTGCCTCACGCCCTCAAGAGTATTATATGGGCAATGTTAACATCACCGATTCGGGTGGATCTCTTTTCCTACCTCCTCTACCACAAGGTCATTGATTCGTGGTAACTAGTAACTTGATGCACATGCTTACCACTAGAGGTTTGTTTTCGGGGCTACTATTTGAAGATCCACATGCTCACATCGCCAAACTGAGGTCGGTGTGCAAGAGTTGTGTAGGGAGGCCGGACTTGGACATGGATGTCATTGGATTAAGGGTGTTCCCTCTCTCACTGATGGGAGAAGCCGCAATTTGCTTTACTGAGTTGCTCTATAATTCGATCTACACTTGGAACAGTTGAGGGATGTGTTCCTAGCACGGTATTACCTGGTATCTAAAAAGCTCAACCACAAAGATAGAGTGAACAACTTTGTGGCATAACTTGGGGAGTTGGTGAGTAGCTCTTGGGATAGGTTTACCTCATTTGTGAGAAGTGTCCCAAACCACAACATTGATGATGAGTTATTGAAAGAGTACTTCTATCAAGGGCAAGATGATAACAACAAGGAAGTACTAGATACTATTGCGGGTGGTTCTTATGGTGAGTGCACTTATGCATAGATTGCGGAAAAGTTGGAGAAAATTTCTCGAAACAACAAGGCTTGGAGCACTAGGAAGTCGGACACTAGGATAAACACCTTTGCAATGCAAGCTACATGCAACCCGACCGAAGATGAGATTCGAGAAGAGATGGCTCAAATGAGGACTGAGCTTGGGTTGGTATTGAAACATGTCACTGGGGTGCAGAAAAAGTGAATGCGGTGAATTATTTGACTAAGCCACCACCGCCGGTAGATGAATTTTACTATGAGGAAGAATCTTATGTAGTGAATGAGCAGACTGGGGTTTTTTGACCGAACGCCCAAGGCTCCAATCAGGAGAATTGGCACCGAGGTCAAGGAAATCAAGGTCGGAACAATGGGAATTACAACCGAGAGGGTCACTATGTTTGAGATGGAAACTACAAACGCACAACTTCAACTGGGGTAACTATAGTAACAAAAACGACCGAAGTGGGCCCTATGTTCCACCTCAAAATTAGAAAGTTGCTCCTAGGGACGGTGGAGGTAGTATGGCGCGAGTTGAGAATATGTTGCAAAAGATGATGAGGAGGCTTGATGCTAGTGATGAGCACACCAAAGAGTTCAGAGGTGACTAAGATTATATTGGGCAAAAGGTGGATGCACATGCAATCTCAATCAAGAATCTTGAGTTGTAAATGGCGACAACTTCAACTGGGGTAACTATAGAAATAGAAACGATCGAAGTGGGCCCTATGTTCCACCTCAAAATCGGGAAGTTGTTCCTAGGGATGGTGGAGATAGTATGGCACGAGTTGAGTATATGTTGCAAAAGATGATAATGAGGTTTGATGCTAGTGATGAGCACATCAAAGAGTTGAGAGCTGACTAAGCTAATATTGGGCAAAAGGTGGATGCACATGCAATCTCAATCAAGCATGTTGAGTTGCAAATGGTCAAATTATCTTCTACTGTGAACCCACGTCAACCGGGTAATATTCCTAGCAACACTGTCCAAAATCCAAAAAATAATGGACATTGCATGACAGTCACTACTCGAGGGGGTAAGCAAACTATTGATCCACCTGTGCCGTTTTGCGTATAAGATCAGGTGAGAAGAGTAATGAGGTAGTGGAAGTTAGTGGTGAGTTTGTAGATAAATCGGGGAAAGAAGCTGAGATACCCTATAGGGTGACCCCCGTTCTTAGACCACCACCACCATTCCCAGAAAGATTGGTGAAAAAGACCCAGGATGGTAAATACTGACGTTTTATTACTATGTTGAAACTTCTTTCCATCAATGTCCCTTTGATCGAAGCTCTTGAACAAATGCTCGATTATGCCAAGTTTATGAAAGATATGGTTACTAAGAAGAGATCGATAAGTTTTGAGGATGATGATCAGATACAACATTGTAGTGCTATTGCTGTAAGGTCTCTTGTGCAAAAGAAAGAAGATCCGGGCGCTTTCACTATTCCATGTACCATCGGTTTGTTACACTTTGTTAAAGCATTATGTGATATTGGGCAAGCATAAATGTCATGCCTCTTTCTATTTATAAGAAGTTTGGTTTGGATGACCCAAAGCCCACTGCAATGCGGTTACTGATGGCCGATCAAATGGTGAAAAGACCTATTGGAATACTCCATGATGTGTTGGTGAAGGTGGAGTCATTTATATTCCCCGCCGATTTTCTGATTCTTGACTTTAAGGTGGATTTTGAGGTGCCTATTATTCTTGGGAGGCCATTTGCTATCGTTCTTGGCTTGGTTGACATTGAAAAAGGGCAGATGAAGTTTAGGTTTAACAATAAAGAAGAAACTTTCAACATTTGTAGGTCTCTGAAGCAGAATGGTGAGCTCCAAACGGAATCTGCTATACCTTACAGAGTTGAGAGTACGTCTGAGGTGCAAATCGAAGAATGCCTTGGTGTTGAGGCATGAGCGGCAGTGATAATGAATTTTGAGAGTGATCGGATTGAGGAGTATGAATCATTATTTGCGGCACTTGATCGAGGGTACGTGCGGTTCAACACCAATGAAATTGGATTTAGATATGAAGCATCGCGAGTCCCCACAATTAAAACATCTATTGAGGAGGCCCCAAAATTAGAGTTTAAGGCTCTACCATCTCATCTGTGGTATGTATTGATGGGAAAAGATGACACTTTGCCGGTAATCATTGCATCGGATTTGAATGTGGAGCAAGTAGAGTGGCTGGTAGAGGTGGTAAAGAGGTTCAAACAAGCCATTAGTTGGACTATCGCAGATAGTAGTTGGGTATGCCCTATTTATTGTGTGCCCAAAAAGGGGGGAATGACGGTGGTCCCTAATGAGAAGAGTGAGCTTGTTCCAATAAGGCCGGTGATTGGATGGAGAGTTTGTGTGGATTACCGGAAGTTGAATTCATGGAGGGAAAATGACCATTTTCTGTTGCCCTTCATGGATCAGATGTTGGATAGGGTTTCAGGAAAGGGGTGGTATTGTTTTCTTGAATGTTACTCGGGTTACAACCAAATCTCTATTGCACCGGAGGATCAAGAGAAAACCATCTTTACTTGTCCTTATGAAACTTTCGCGTTCAAGGGGATGCCTTTTAGGTTGTGTAATGCACCGACTACTTTTCAGAGATGTATGATGTCGATACTCTCCAATATGGTGGAAGACACTATTGAGGTGTGTATGGATTATTTTTCAGTGGTTGGCGTCTCCTTTGAGCGTTGTTTGAGTCACTTGGACGAGGTTCTCAAAAGGTGTGAAGATTGTAACCTTGTGCTAAATTGGGAAAAATGTCACTTCATGGTGAAAGAGGGTAATGTATTGGGTCATCGCATATCAGAGAAGGGGATAGAGGTTGATCAAGCCAAAGTTGGGTGATAGAGAGACTTCCTCCACACATCTCTGTAAAAGGTGTGAGGAGTTTTCGTGAGCATGCAGTCTTCTATCGGAGGTTTATTAAAGATTTTTCAAAAATTACACATCCTCTGTGCAAGTTACTTGATAAAGAATGTAAATTTTATTTTTATGAATCCTATCTGAAGGCGTTTGGAGAGTTAAAGTAGAAGCTGGTGTCTGCGCCCATAATTATTTCCCTGGATTAGAGTAAGCCATTTGAGGTGATGTGTGATGCTAGTGGGGTTGCTCTTGGTGTAGTTTTGGGTCAAAGAAGGGATATAATCCTTCACTCCATTTATTACGCTAGTAAGGTCTCTAATGAAGATCAAAAGAACTATACTGTGACTGAACAAGAGCTCGTTGCGGTGGTATTTGCTTTCGAAAAATTATACTCTTATTTGCTTGGCACTAGAGTCATAGTGCATACTGATTATCCTGCTTTGAGATATTTGATGGAAAAAAAGGATGTGAAACCAAAGTTGATTAGATGGGTATTACTGTTGCAAGAGTTTGATTTTGAAATGAAAGATAGAAAAGGGACCGAAAATCAAGTCACAGATCACTTGTCCAGACAAGAGATGAAGCTATGCGAGCGTTGGGTGAAAAGGCTGAAATTGATGATACTTTCCCTGATGAGCATGTGTTGGACGCTTCTCATGATTTGATTCCATGGTTCGCTGATTTTACGAATTATTTGGCTAGTGATATAGTACCATTGGACTAGTTCTTTCATCAAAGGAAAAAGTTCATGTATGATGTGAAAAAGTTCACTGTTGTGTGCCGGAAGTTGAGATGTTGAGTGTTTTGGAGGCATACCACTCCTCGCTGTGGGTGGGCATCATAATGGTATCCAAACTGCCCATAAAATTTTGAAATGTGTCTACTATTTGCCAACCATCCCCCAAGATGCTCATGAGTTCGCAAAGGCATGTGATAGGTGTCAATGAGATGGAGGTATTTCTAGAAGGCAAGAGCTCCCTTTGAATCCCATTCTTGTAATTGAGTTGTTTGATGTATGGGGCATTGACTTCATGGTCCCTTTTGTGAGTTCTCATGGGATGAAGTATATTCTTGTGGCGGTTGATTATGTGTCAAAATGGCTGGAAGCCGTAGCACTTGAAGATATTGACTGGAAGAGTGTCACCGTGTTCTTGAAACAGAACATATTTTCCAGATTTGGCACCCCTAGGGACATTATTAGTGATGGGGGATCCCACTTTTGCAACAAGTTATTCAATGCCTTATTGGAGAAATATGGGGTTCGCCACAATGTAGACACTCCTTACCATCCACAGACTAATGGCAAGTTAAGGTGTAAAATAGAGAAATCAAGCAAATTCTGGCGAAAAATGGTGAATGCTAGTAGAACTGATTGGTCAAGGAGGCTTGATGATGCTCTTTGTCCCTACGGACA
This sequence comes from Solanum peruvianum, assembly GCA_027705065.1. Lineage (NCBI taxonomy): Eukaryota > Viridiplantae > Streptophyta > Magnoliopsida > Solanales > Solanaceae > Solanum > Solanum peruvianum. The sequence goes on from JAKWJD010001764.1 coordinate 52,563,786, forward strand.
GCATACAAGACTCCCATAGGTATGTTTCCTTAACAATTTGTATATGGGAAGGCTTGTCACTTGCCAATTTAGTTGGAGCACAAGGTCATGTGGGCGATAAAGAAAATGCAGATGATTTGGAATGAAGTAGCAGAACAGAGATTAAATGGGTTAAATGAGCTTGATGAGTTTCGCTCGAAGGCATAAGAAAGTTCAGCCTTCTACAAATGAAAGATGAAGAAGTGCCATGACCAAAAGATTGAGAAGCGCGAATTTGCAATTGGGGACTTGGTGCTTTTGTTCAACTCTAGGTTGCGCTTGTTTTCGAGCAAACTCAAGTCCAAATGGACTGGTCCATTCTTGATCATTCAAGTGTTCCCTCATGGTGAGGTTGAGTTGGAGAACAAGGAGGGTGTTAGGTTCACGGTAAATGGGCAAAGAATCAAAATCTACCTCGGGCATGCGGAAAATGCAAATGAAGTGGTTGAGGCATACCATCTTGATGATGTCTGAGTAATCAAGAGTCTTGCGTCGTGCCGTGATGTTAAATCAAGCGCTGATTGGGAGGCAACCCAATGTGTATCCTTTAGCCAACAATAGATTTTTCTTGTCTTTGTAGGAATAGTTGCATTCTTTTGTTTTTACTCAATATTATGTGTGAAATTTCTTTTATTTCTTGTAGTCTGTTGGCTAGAGAGTAGGTTAGGGTCTGTGTCTATAAAGTATCTAGCAAACACAAAAAGAATTTCTTATTGGGTTCTCAATGTGCAGGGACCAAACCAAAGGAAATCTGCAGAAATTGGTATTGTGCACTGATCTACGGACCAATCGACGGGTCGTCGTCCCATCGACGGATCGTCGATGGTGTCCGTGGATCCCAGGTATGATTTTCAATGTTGTCTAAGTTAGGTCACAATCGACGGAGTAGTTGACGGACCTTCGATTGACTTACGATCCGTCGATGGGGAATTGTTAGTTCCCATGAACCCGTGACCCGATCCGACCCAACCGACTATATATATACAAAGTGAGGTTGAAAATACAAAATGTGTCACATTCGGGGAACACCCCCTAGAAGTAATCGGTGTCGTCGTCCTCATAGAGGGCTAAGACTAACCTCTTAGCATTCTTCATAACATTTCATAGGTAAATTAGCGAAAGATTTAAAACTTTTTAACTATTTCTACACTGAGGTTTACTTAGACTCTCACTTACACATAGTATATAGTTAGCGAGTATACATAGACTTTTCATATAAGAAGCAATACACAGGCTTCTACTTTTATTTCACATAATATAGCAATATAGATTTATAAAAAGTCTAGAATACGTCTTATATTAAACCATCTAAGTCGAATACAACATCTTGGGTTCAACCCATACTTCATTATAGTAAAAGCCTCATATAGGCATATACAAAGTCAACAAAAAAATGAATTAAATTGTCTTTAAGACTAGACAATATTCAATAGCAAGATAGTAGTATCATCCTCGGAAGGTGAGGACCTACCGAACTTGAAGAATAGGATTGAAGCCTTCTTCAATTGCCTCTATAAGATCAACGGCCGGATCCTACATTTGTAGTAAACATAAAAGATGGGTTAGTACACAGTTGTACTAAGTATGAATATATGCACATAAAACATTTGAAATCATGCTAAAGAGTACATTTGTTTCAAAACATGCTAATTTACTTTGAAAAGCCTTATGCACATCCAAGAACCCATGTAAGATAACATTCACCTAATCCATAAGTAAAACCCATATACAACACAAGACCTTAATAAGTAATAGTCAAGTAAACATGTACAAGAGTTCATTACATAAGCAGTAAACATGTACAAGAGTTCATTACATAAGCAGTAAAATGTACAAGAGTTCACAACTTCATAGCACAAGCATGACCCTTACTCATACCCACCATTTAGCCTAAAGTGCAATGATCAAGCAAAAACTTTTAACCTTACTCAATCATGTAAACCAAACAAAGGATCATAAGCAATGTCTAACTCAACATAGCATAACATTAATAATAGTCATCATTATACTTAGCAATATGGACCAATAACATGTTCATGAATGAAACTAAACATCATATAGGATCATCAACATGTTGAGTCAACATATCCGTAACATATACATTGTAGAACATAAGCACAACCTCCTAAGGCTTCCCTCAAGGTAAACTAGTTCAAGGCATAGGTAGAGTTCCACACCCCTACCTAGGCTAAGTCAAACCTCTTACATCACCCTAGTTACTTTTACTTCATTACTTCATTTTACTTTTAGGTTTGCCTTAACCGACGTAGAGCACAAGAGCTAAGTGTGGAATTTGGTGTTGTAAAACCTTACACCGATGAAAGGTGGTCTACCAGCAAAGTAGAACCAAACATAAACATAGCTTTCTAGGTGGATCCACTAGTTAGTCTTCCTATAGTGGCAACATAGTTAAGGAACTTAGGAGATATGAATTGAACCCTCTACATTCCAATTAGCATTGGAGCCCACATCTCATGAGAATCCATCGAGTGAGTGTCCTTCATAGGGGAGTCAACACCTCATGTGGAACTATAGGGTGAATCTTCCTCTACTGAAAACCAACACCTCTCATTATCAAGTTCACTAGGTGCTAAACTAAGTCCCTCTTAAATGTCTTTTTTTAACAATCATAACTTAGTTTAGGTCATACGAGTCTATCCCCTTATATATAATCATCATTAGCTCATAGGAATTAAATGAGAATACCCTTTCATGGCAACCCTCATATACATCATCACCTTCATAATAAGGCACATAGGCAATAACCAACCTTATATCATATCATCTTAATCATAATATCACGTCACACAGTCAAGACATTTCAATTCAACATCCTACCAACACCTACTTAGGTTATTCACAAAACATGCTTCAATTGGACTTCATTAGCAATCACAAACCATCATATTGAAGTAAATGTTAGGATCATGAAGACTTACCAAACCTACTTCAAAATCCATCATCATGGTCTTACCATAAACCAACCAATTACATCCACTAATAGGTATAGTAACATCATTCAATAATAATTAACACAAGAACTAGGTCAATTGCATCATCACAATCCCAATTAACTTCAATTCATAACCTAGGGTTAGGGGAGAAGAGTCAACATGAATTCTTCAAGAATTAGATCCAATATCCCCAACAAATTACCCTAATTAATCCATAAATGCATTTGAATAGATAAAACCAATCTAACAATCAATACAGTCTTCGATTCCCATCAATTCATAACCAAGATCCAAGATTTGGGAAATTTAGGGAAAGGGAAATGATCTATATGAGATTGCATCAATCAAAATAAATTAAAAAACAATCTAAGGCAATCACAATTTATCATTAATTTGAAGTTTAGAAGAAAATCAATTATAATTAAAAAAACACCACGGAATTGAGTATTTTAGAAATCAACTTTGAAATGACCTCTTGGGAAAGGAATCCCAAGAGTGCAGAACTCATACCTAAATGAAGATTAATCCACAAAATTGAAGTGAAATCCTAGAGAAATTGGTCTTCTTCTTCAAGCTTTCTTGCTTCTTCAATGGAGGATTTGGGGACAGAGAAAGTAAAGGGAGGTGGGAGCTTTTGGGTTTGTTTTGGGAATTTTATTTGGGTGAGTGAAAAATGGATGTAAAATGACCCTTAGGCTATATATAATCACCCCTAAATTACCCAAAACACCCCTCACTTAAATTAGTCTTTTTTGTGAAGTCAAAATGCTCAAAATACGATTTTTACGAATTTGGAAAGTGCCTCCGCGTCGTGAGGCCAACAAGCATTTTTATTTTTGAAAAATGAATTGAGGCATTAAGGTTCATTTGGGCTGCGCGTCACGCAGCAGCCCTTTGGATCTTGACTTACGCAAGCTGCTTTGGAAGCCTGCCCACCCATGTTGATAGTCCTCCTCAGGGACCCTTTGGGTGGTCATTGGGGGCGTCATTATTGGACGGTTATACCCTCTATACTACACTTACCTAAACAAAGTCTTTATGCAAGTTTTAAACTTCATCTGACCCTCCAAAACCTTCACCAAACTTATCAACGTCAAATAGTTCGATTTAGACTAGCTTTCGGACGTTATGGATGTTCCTTGACGTCTTACTCTAAAACTTCTCGGATGACTTCGAAACATTATTTTAGGTCTTAAAACAGTATAACCAATATTAAATCATCTTATGAGGCTCTAAATTAGGTCTTGACATTTCGTAATGTTACATTATCCCCTCCCTTAGGAACAATCGTTCCCGATAACACTAAACTTTTAAAAGGGAAAGGATAAACTCAAGACTAGCAGCCCAACCAACAATATAACAACATCATCATTAACATAAGTTACAACTCACGGAGTTTTTCACAGCTCCATTTAACATATAATCATGGAATTTACACAAATGACTCAAAACATCAACTTTCACATATAAGAGCTACAAATTTACAACATGAGAAATTTCCTTCTCACTACTATATGAGCTCAACATATAATTTAAGAGTCACTTATGACAAAATTCCTTTCTCAACATATCAACATATGCTCAATATCATTTCATGAAGTCAAGAACATACCAAATACACAAATAGTGCAAATCAAGCAAAAGAGCAATTTCCCTGATAGTTCATTTTAGCATAATATATAATGCATATCTTTGCAAAACAAGTCAAAATCAAATTAACTTATTATTTTCATTATTAATAGGAATAACTAACCTTAATTAACAAAGAGATGAGGATAATGATAATTCATGATGTCCTCGGCCTCCCATGTTGCTCCCTCAACTAGGTGGTTTCTCCATAACACTTTTACGGAGGCCACCTCTTTGTTCATATACCTCTTCACTTGCCTATCAAGAATTTCAAGAGGAACCTCCTCATAAGAAAGGTTCTCTTCCACACCAAGACCTTCAATTGGAAGAACAGACTCGGGATTACGAATGCACTTCTTAAGGATGGATACATGGAAAAGTAGATGAACCGAAAATAGTTCACTTGGGAATTTAAACTCATATGAAACCTTGCCAAACCTTTGCGAAATTTCATAAGGACCCACATAACGAGGAATCAACTTCCATTTCTTGCTAAATCTCACCACTCCTATCTTGGGTGAAATTTTTGGATACACCTTATCAACCTCTTCAAATTCAAGGTTTTTTCTTCTATGATTGGCATAAGACTTTTGCCGACTATAGGCTGTTTGCAAATGATTCCTTATCACATGGACCTTCTCTAAGGTATTATGATAAAATCAAGACCAAGAAACGAAGTCTCGCCAACCTCAAACCATCCAATAGAAGATCTACACCTCCTACCATACAATGCTTCAAAAGGAGCCATAAATATAGATGAATGATAACTATTATTATAAGAGAACTCCACTAAAGTCAAATTCTCATCCCAATTTCTCTTGAAGTCAATGATACAAGCCCTAAGCATATATAAAGAGTTTTAATGGTACGTTCTGAAAAATGGTGCTTAACTTCACTTGAGTACCCAAACATCTTTGAAATGACCTCCAAAATCTAGATGTGAATTGTGCACCTCTATCTGATATAATTAATAAAGGAACCCCATGAAAAGTCACTATCTTGTCAATATATATTCTTGCATAATATTTCGCCGTATAAGTAGACTTAAAGGGAATAAAATGAGCAGATTTGGTCAGTCTATCCACCACCACCCATGTATAATCATATTGCCTTCTAGTCCGAGGCAACCCGACTATGAAATCCATGTTAGCATCTTCCCACTTCGAAGTAGGAACTTAGATTTCTTGTAGTAAACCACTCGGCTTTTGGTGTTCAGCTTTCACTTGTTGGCAATTCGGACACTTTGCAACAAATTCCGCAATGTCCCTTTTTAAGTCATCCCACCAAAACACTTCTCTAAGGTCATAGTACATTTAGTAGAACCTAAATAAATAGAGTAATGGGCTCTATGAGCTTCTTCAAGGATCCGACTTCTCAACTCATCGACATTGGGCATACAAAATCTTCCTTAGAACCTATGAATGCCATCCCCCCTTGGGAGAATGACTCATTCATCTTTCCAAGAGCCGACTCTTTCAACTCAATTAACAATGGATCAAGCTGTACCACCATTAGGAGAATCTTCAATTCGAACCCCTAAACGAGCCAACTTATGAACATCCTTCACTAGGTTTCTCTTGGTTTCTTCCACATGGGACACACTTCCCATGGACAAACGACGTAGAGTGTCTGCCACCACGTTAACCTTGTCGGGGTGATAGAGAACACTCATATCATAGTCTTTCAATATCTCTAACTACCTTTTTTTGTCGGAGATTCAACTCCTTCTGGGTGAATGCATATTGAAGAATTTTATGGTCTGTACACATCCACATGAACCCCATAAAGATAATGTCTCCATACTTTCAAGGCAAATACCACGGCCACTAACTCAAGGTCATGAGTCGGATAGTTCTTCTTATGAACTTTTTAAGTTGCCTAGAAGCATGGTATATAACTTTGCTATGTTACATAAGAGCACACCCCAACTCGACTCGATATGTATCACAATAAACTACAAAACCCTAAGTACCCTCTGGTAGGGTCAACACCTTAGCGGAGGTAAACCTATATTTCAACATTTGGAAGCTCTTTTCACATGCTTTCAACCACTCAAATTTCACATTCTTTTGAGTCAATGTTGTCAAAGGAAGCAATCGATGCAAACCCATCGACAAACCTTATATAATAACCGGCTAGACCCAAGAAACTCTTGATATCTGTAGGAGCCAAAGGTCTAGGCCAATTTTTCACCGCTTTGGTCTTTCTTTAATCAACCTCAACACTTCACTAGAGATAATATGACCAAGAAACGCTACCGTCCTCAACCAAAATTCACACTTTCTTTATTTTGAAAAGAGTCGATGTTCCTTAACAACTTGCAAAACCACACTCAAATGGTCCATGTGTTCACCCTCTTTTTTTTAATATACCAAGATGACGTCAATAAGACAATGATAAATGAATCTAGGTAAATTCTAAACACCCTATTCATTAGATCCATAAAAGTCGTCAGAGCATTAGTGAGACCAAAAAACATTATTAGGAACTTATAGTGACTATATCTAGTCCAAAATGCCTTCTTGGGAATATCTTTACCTCTCACCCTAAGTTGGTGATATCGCGATCTCAAGTCAATCTTGGAAAAGTAACTCGCACCTTGAAGTTGATCAAATAAATCATCAATTCAAGGGAGAGGATACTTATTCTTGATTGTGACTTTGTTGAGTTGACGGTAATTGATACACATTCTAAGGGACCCATCCTTCTTCTTCATGATCAATACCGGAGAACCCCATGGTGAAATACTAGGACGGATGAAACCCTTGTCTAGTAAATCTTTGAGGTGAGCCTTCAACTCTTTCAATTCAGTCAGAGCCATCCGATAAGGAGGAATTGAAATGGGGTTGGTATCCGGTAGCAAGTCAACACCAAAATTAGTTTCCCGTTCGAGAGAAATATCGAGAAGATCATTAGAAATGACCTCCAGAAATTTCCTTACTACGGGGACCGACTCAATGGGAGGAACTTCGGAGTCTAAATTTTTGACTCTCACAACATAGTATAAACAGCCTTTACAGATCATCTTACAATTCTTTAGACAATAAATGATACGACCTCTAGAAATAGAATTTCCCCCTTCCACTTTAAGACGGGTTCATTTGGAAAATGGAACTGACAATTCTTGTTCTACAATCAATAGAAACAAAACAATTATGCAAACAATCCAAAATGACGTCAAAATCAACCATATCAAATTCTACTAATTCAACATGAGTAACTCTATTGGGAAAAATTATAGGACAATTTCTATATACCCTCTTTGCAACCACCGACTCATCCACCGGGGTAGTTACCATAAATTGTTCATTTAGGACATCGGGTAAAATGTCAAACTTACGAGCTATCAAAGGAGTAACAAAAGATAATGTAGCCCCTGGATTAAGTAAAGCATAAACATCAATAGAAAATACTTGTAACATACCCGTCACCACATCAAGAGAATTTTCTTGTTCACCCTAGAGCGAAGAGCATAAAAGCGATTCTTCTTCAAGGCATCAACATTTGAACCACTTGCTTGTCCACTTCCCTTGTATTGACCCTTCAAATTAGGACAATACATTACCTTTTGACCCCTTTTCCACAATCAAAGCAATAACCCATTCCCACTAAGCATTCATCCCAATGACGCTTACCACACTTGGTACAAGTAGGCTTTTCACTAGGTGATTTTTCACTCTTTCCCTTGTGGGGCTTAGGTTTAGGCACCTTATCATCACGATCCTTAGAGAACTTAGAAGAAACTTGATTCTAGAACCTTTTCTTGAACTTAGACTTGTCTTGAATGTCAAGCCTGCCCTTTAAGAACCACCATCAAAAGACTGTGACTTATTGGCATCTCTATTCTTTCTTTTCACCCTTGCCTCTTCCACTTGTGATCATCAACCATGAGAAGAGAAATGTTAATTTTATCATGTAGCATAGCCGAACGACACTCTTCTTTCAAGTCATCCGACATTCCCTTCACAAAGCGGCTCATCTCATCCCTAGGGTCGGAAACCAAAGAAGGAGCATACCTTGACAATTTAGTGATTTTGAAAGAGTAGTCAAGTAAACTCATACCTTCTTGACAAAGGTTGATGAATTCTTCCAATTTGTCTTCCCTCTTCTCCCTAGGAAAGAACCGATCAAGAAAAGTTTTCATGAAAATCTTCCATGTCACCGGACTACCTCTTAAAGGCCTATTGTCTCTCTATTAGACGTACCAAGTTTGGGCTACGTCTCTGAGTTGGTAGGTGGCTAACTTGGCCTACTCACTAGTAGTCAAACCCATGGCATAGAGGATTTTATATGTTTCATCAATTAACTCTTGGGGGTCTTCCTCTGCTTTGGACCCATAGAAAGTAGGGGGATTCATTCTTATGAAATCCCTCATACGGGAGGCCATGGTGCTAACATGTTTGTTTTCTCGGGGTACCACCTCCTGATTAGCTTGGGTCATCATGGTTTGATCTTAAGTAGTGACGGCTTGTGCTTGGGTAGTAATGGCTTGGGCCATTTGGAGAACAGTTGCCTTTATATCCCCATCCATCATAGGAGGAAGAGCAATCGAAACTTGATCACATATAGTAACTTCTTCAAGTGGAGGCACTTGGTTGTCTTGTGCTCCCGCATTAGCAATGACTTCTTCGGCCCTTCTTGCGGCTGACCTTCGAGTATTCATACCTATAACCACAATACAATATTTAGGTGAAAGAACACATAAAGTAGACTCTAGAGGCACGACATTGGATTTCCAAGAAAATGAGAATTTCTAAGCATCATATAGCTTCTCACTCATAAGTTTGTCGCGCTTCACAATTATAAATAAGAATCTACATAGACATGGTTTAATGAGACATCATCCTAAAGATATTCAACCTCATGCTCCGATACCAAATTTGTCATATTCCGGGAGCACCCCCTAAAAGTAACCGGTGTCGTCGTCCTCGAAGAGGACTAAGACTAACCTCTTAGCATTCGTCATTACATTTCATAGGTTAAATTAGCGGAAAATTTAAAATTCTGTAACTATTTCTACATTGAGGTTTACTTAGACTTATCGCTTCCACATGGTATATATTTAACGAGTATATATAGACTCATCGTATAAGAACCAATACATAGGCCTCTACTTTTATTTCACATACATAATATAGCAACATAGATTTATAAGAAGTCTAGAATATGTATCATATTAAACCACCTAAATCGAATACAACATCTTGGGCTCATACTTCATAACAATAAAATCCTCATATAGGCATATACAAAGTCAACAAATAAATAAAATAAATTAAATTATCTATAAGACTAAATAATTTCAATAGCAAGATAGTGGCATCGTTCTCGGAAGGCGAGGACCTACCGAATCGGGAATAGGATTCCAAGACTTCTTCAATAGCCCTCTAAAAGGTCAACTGTTGGATCCTACATTTGTAGTAAACATAAAAGATGTGTTGGTACACACTTGTACAAAGTATGAGTATATGCACATAAAACATGTTAAATCATGCTAAAGAGGACATTTGTTCAAAACATGCTTATTTACTTTGAAAAGTCTTATGCACATCCAAGAACCCATGTGAGATAATATTCACCAAATCCATAAGTTTAACCCATATACAACACAAGACAAAAATTAACAAGTAATAGTCAATTCAACATGTACAATAGTTCATAACATCATAACATAAGCATGACCCTTACTCATAATCCACAATTTAGCCTGCAAGTGCAATGACCAAGCAAAAGCCGATAACCTTACTCAATCATGTAAACCAAACAAAGGATCATAAGCAGTGTCTAACTCAACATAGCATAACATCAATAGTAATCATCATTATACTTAGCAATATAGACCAATAGCATGTTCATAAATGAAACTAACATCATATAGGATCATCAACATGTAGAGTCAACATATTCATAACATATACATTGTAGAACATAAGCACAACCTCCTAAGGATTCCCTCAAGGCAAACAAGTGCAACGCATAGGTAATGTCTCATACCCCTACCTAGGCTAAGTCAAACCTCTTAGGTCACCCTAGTTAGTGTTTACTTCATTACTTAATTTTACTTTCGGAAATATTTGTCTTAATCGACATAGACCACAAGATCTAAGTGTGAAATCCAGTTTTGTAAAACCTTACACCGATAGAAGGTGGTCTATCGACCAAAGTAGAACCAAATATAAACATAGCTTTCTAGGTGGATCCATTAGTTAGTCTTCCTATGGTGGCAACATAGTTAAGGAACATAGGATATATAATTTGAACCCTCTACATACCAGTAGCATTGGAGCCCCCATATCATGAGAATCCATCGGTGAGTGTCCCTTATAGGGAGTCAACACCTCATGTGGAACTATAGGATAAATCTTCCTCTACAGGAAGCCAACACCTTATCAAGTTCACTCGGTGATAAGATAAGTCCCTTTTGAAATGTCTTTCATTAACAATCATAACTTAATTTAGGTCATAGGAGTTTATACCCTTATATATAATCATCATTAGCTCATTAGAATTTCCTGAGAATATCCTTTCATGGCAACCCTCATATGTGAGATTACCATATCATCATCATCATCACGTCATAATAAGGCACATAGACAATTTATAACCAACCTTCTATCATTTCATATTTAGCAAAATCTCGCATCATATAGTCAATACATTTCAATTCAACATATTCACATGACATGTTTCAATTGGACTACATCATCAATCACAAGCCATCATAACTGAAGTAAAGGTTAGGATCACGAAGACTTACCAAATATTCTTCAAAATTCATCATCATGGTCTTACCATCAATCAACCAATTTCATCCAATAATAGGTGTAGTAACATCATTCAATAGTAATTAACACATGAACTTGGTCAATTGCATCATCACTATCCCAATTAACTTCAATTCATAACCTAGGGTTAGGGGAGAAGGGTCAACATGAATTCTTCAAGAATTAGATCCAATCTCACCAACACATTACCCTAGTTAATCCATAAATTCATTTGAATAAATAAAACCAATCTAATAATCAATATAGTCTTCAATTCCCATCAATTTTTAACCAAGATCCAAGATTTGGGAAATTTAGAGAAAGGGACATGAACTATATGAAATTTCATTAATTAACATCAATTAAACAACAATGTATATTCAATTAGTTATAGGCAATCACAATTTATCATCAATTTGAAGTTTAGAAGAAAACCATTAGAATTGGAAAACCCTATGGAATTGGGTATTTTAGAAATCAACTTTGAAAGGACCTCTTGGAGAAAAGAATCACAAGAGTGAAAAACTCATACCTTAATGAAGATTAATCCACGAAATTGAAGTGAAATCCTAGAGAAATTGGTCTTCTTCTTCAAGCTTTATTCCTTCTTCAATGGAGGTTTTGGGGAGAGAAAAAGTAGAGAGAGGTGAGAGTTTTTGGGTTTGTTTTGGGAATTCGGTTTGGGTGAGTGAAAAATAACTTAAAAATGACCCTTAGGCTATATATAATCACCCCCTATATTACCCAAAACATCCCTCACTTAAATGGGTCTTTTTTGTGAAGTCAAAATGCTTAAAATACGATTTTTACGAATTTGGAAAGTGGCTCCGCGTTCGAGGCCAATACGCATATTATTTTTGAAAAATGAATTGAGGTAGTAAGGTCCGTGTGGACTGCGCGTCGCGCAGCAGCCCTTTGGATCTTGATTTACGCAGGCTGCTTTGGCAGCCTGCCCACCCATGTTTGGGTCCTCTTCAAGGACCCTCCAAGTGGTCCTTAGGGCGCGGACGTCATGGACGTTCCTTGGCGTCTTGACTCTAATACTTCTCGGATGACTTCTAACATTATTTTAGGTCTTAAAACAATATAACCAACATCAAATCAACTTGTGAGGCTCTAGAGTAGGTCTTGACTTTTCGGAGTGTTACAAAATCTATTTTACTAATGCAATTAGTATGAATACTTATATAATGAATAAGTTGTATTTTGATTATTCTGAACTAAAAATGAATACAACATCAAATCTAAATATAAACTATTTTGGTTTACAAAGGGATATTAAAAATACAAAATGAGCAAAATAAAATACAAAATTTATTTTAATGATGCAATTAGGTTGAATGCATATATAACATAAATAAATTGTATGTTGGTTATTTAGAATTGAGAATGAATACAAAATCAAATATAAATCCAAAATTTGATGGTAAAACATTAGGTCGAATACGAAATAAATCTAAATACAAGCTATTTGGTATACAAAGTGATATTGTAAATATAAAATAAGCAAATAAAAAAGTTTGTTTTACATATCCAATTAGGACGAATGCCTAAATAATGAATACGTATTTTGGATATTTAAACTTGAGAATGATAGAAAATTAAGAACTTCTATCTGACAATTGATTCATCAAGTTCCATGGATTCAAGAAGAGTCTTTTAAGAATCATCCATAAAACAACGAAGGAGATCTAGGACCCGACAAGGAAACTGTCACAACCCAATAAGCAGAAAAGTTGTGGATCTGGTTTCACTCTTGATCAGATGTAAGAGAGCAATCATATATTATACCGCAATTTGCTTGAAAAATTGCTAGATGTTGTAATCGTACAAGTCGAAGAAATTTCTCAAATAAATATAGGAGATAACAATGGTGGAAACAATAGATATAGTGGACAAGTTTGGGATAAAAAACTAAAGAGAATATTCGAAGTGGAGTCTTTTTTAGTTTACTTTTAATTGGTAGCAGAGGCAAACTAGATAACTGATGAGAAATAAAAGGGTAGTAAATTAATTATATTAGGATACATTTTATTTGTCAAAATAATGACATTATGACAAAGATATTTAGCTAATTATGTTAAAAATTTTGACTACTTTACTAATTTTCCCATAAACTAAACATTAGATAACTATATATCCATGAAATTAATGTTTTTCTTTTTTGATGAAAATCTTTAAAACTTGTACAAGTAGACACAAAAAATTATTGAAATCGACAATATAGACTCAGTTTTTGTAGGAAATAACTAAGATTTCTTAATAGTTTAGAATTTGTATTTTATTTATTTATTTATTTATTTGTATCTAATTAAAAAATATTGTGTTAAGGAGGTTTTCTAATCCTAATTTAATTTATTTTATATTATAAATAAGGAAGTCTTAATACAGAGAGATACAACAATTTTAGGGTTGTTAAATTAGATATATATATTTTTTCTATGTAATCATTCTTGAGAAATTTTATTTCCTTCCGTTTTGGTGTATTCAGCATTATACTATTTTAAACATTTAAATTAAAGATCAACAAGAAAAATATGACTGATTAGTTATTAATTTTAGGGAAAAGGTTCAAATATGTCATCAAACTTTCAGAAAAGGCTCATTTATGTCATTCGTTGAAAGTTTGGCTCATCTATGTCATTACTGTTCAAGAACAGTGGTTTTGCAAAACCATTTTAGACACGTGGCCAACTGTAATTTGGCCACTTCATCAATTTTTTAAATTTTAAAAAAAATTAATTCAATTTTTGTCAGAATTTTAATTTTTTTTAAAAAAAATTGATGACGTGACCAATTATAATTCGGTCACGCCATCAATTTTATAAATAAAAAAATTAATTTTTTTTCCAGAATTATGATTTTTGTATTAAAAAATTTGACGACGTGGCCGAATTATAATTGGTCATGTGTCAAAAATGGTTTTGCAAACCACTATAAAAAAAATAATAGCATGAATGAGCCTTTTCTTGAACGGTAATGGCATAGATGAGCCAAACTTTTAACGAATGACATAAATGAACCTTTTCTGAAAGTTTGATAGCATATTTAAGTCTTTATGGGAATTGTTGAAGAAAAAAAAGTATAAACATGTAGGTCACATACACGTTCTAAGAAAAAAATATACTATGATTGTCTAATGCGGACCTTTTTCGTTCCAAACGTTTGTCAATGCATGTTACTTGTATTTTTGTTATAAACTTACACAAAATTTTAAAAATTTACTTTACTTTCTTAAATTTCGTATTCAATTAAATCAATACAAACAAATTGTATTAAAAAAAAATAAGAAATGTCAAAACGGAGATTATAAAACATAAGATTTGGTTGGAATAGTTCTTCTAATCAAACTCAACTAGTGGAATATTCCACTAGTAATGCAATTTTATTTACCCAAATTTAAATATTTTTTTGTTACTTAAAAGTAAATAGTTTAACGTAATGGTATACATTGACGTATAATAAAATTCTTACGGCATAAGGTAAATGGTCGGGCTAGATCGGATTTGGTTGAGTTGAATATGGATTGAGAAAAAATGGTTTGGATTATAATTCATCCAAATATAATATGGACAAATGGATTTGATCAAGTATGGTTTGGACAAAATAATTTTAACCCATTTAAATAAATTTTTTTTCAAAAAAAAAAGATTACCACTCTCCACAGGCACCCGCACCCCCAGGATGCCCACCCCAGGGTTCCACCAACAGAGCTATCCCTAAAAAAGATTTTCCAAAAAATAAAAAATAAAAAATACCCCCCCCCCACCTTCCACCAACAGACCCTTAATTATTTTTATTTTCTAAAAAAAATTATATATATGTATAATTTCACTTATATGGCCTGGATAAGAATTCTCATGTTAATCTATCTTGTGTCCATATTTGTATGTGCTTAAATAGGTTGAAGTGTTAACATTTCTGTTAATGCTGATATGGTCCGTATTAGATGAGTTCAATATCCCACTTCATGGACCCATTATTCCACTAATGGGAAAATAGTTAACTACCCATTATCCCACTAATGAGAAAGTGGTCAATTACCCATCATCCCACTAATGGGATAATGGTTAACTACCCATTACCCCACTACATGAATCCACTATCCTACTAAGTGGTTGGTAACTTCCCATGACCTATTAATCGTCTTGATGGAAGCACGATTATTAAAAATGTCATTTGGTTCAAAGGTCCCTAAGTACATTACTTCTAAAAACTCCATACCATCTAAGAGTGAGGTTTTGAGTTCTTAGAAGATCTTTGAAGAAAAGAAGAATTGTAGACTCCGACTATATCACTAACAATGGCGGGAGGTATGTCAATCACTTTATATTTTCGCTGCGTCATTGCTCTGTAATCTCCAACATGAAGATAATATTAATTCATTTAAAAAAGATATAAGTGATCCATTTAATTTAATATGAATAAAATAATTTCATTTCACTTATATAGGCTGAAATATCACTCCTAGAAATAACTCAAAAGCTTTTCCTTTTTGGTAAGTGAATTTATTTTATTCACCAAGTAATAATTTACAAAATATTCATAAATTTATTTTATTTACCAAATAATAATAATTTTAAAATACTCGTCTAAATAAAATTGCCCAACAGTAGTCTTTCTCAACTTTCTTTTTCATTAATCCAACACCTGTACTAATTTTCGTTATGATGTGGTGGAGTTCAACTTCTTCCATCTTCACGTATGCTGCTAGTTTGGTTCTACATATATATATGACCCTTCATTAAACAAAAATACAATTTTCAAATTAAAAATAAAAAGTAACTTTTACACTATCATCAATATCTATAAATTAAACTCTATTTTCCAAAGGTTAATGTTAAAATTCATTTCAAGCAAATAAAGGATTTGGCGGTAATTGTATCTAGTGAATAATAATACTCTCGATTTCTATTACTTATTCATTATTAAATTGACATATCTATTAAGAAAATAATTATTTATATATTAAAATAATCATTTTATCTCTATTAATAATGATGTGAATGCATTTAAAACTTAAGATCGATCTTTAAAAAGTTCTACCTTTATCAAAATAATTAATTGAAAATATAACAAGTAAAAAATTGATCCTTTCTTGATATTGTCACCATGGCCAAGTAATTAGAAATAACTAAAAAAAAAAATAGAACAAAAAAAGTGTAAATATTCATAACATAATTCCATATAAATGCCGCTAAAGGATTTAACAAACTCTAAATATAATAACATTAAGTAAATTATCGCTAGTTATCTCTTTTATTGTATTGTAGTGCGTAAGTATGACCCCAATGCAATGAAAGAAGGTCATGTGTCTTGTGTCATGGCAAATGCCACATGGGCTTATTTAATGGCCATGCAATATAATGGATAAGCTTGCCATCAAATACAATACCAACCAAAGTGTCTCATTCAACGAGTTGAAACATTTCAAACCCCATAGAATTATTATTATTTGAGACACAAAACAAAGACTATTGCTTTCCCCTTTTTTGATGTCCCTTGAGGTGTTTCAAAGGTCACATTTAATTAACTAAAGCTTCTTTTTTTTATTGGCCATGGAGGCTATATATACAAAGAGAGGGATCTTCTTGGTAATTATATCAAAGAGAAATACACGTGCTAAGAGACTTTGTAAAATAAACTCAGAGATTCTATCATTCGAATTAGCTTTGTGGTTATTATTATTGGTTATGGCGATTCAAAAGTTAGAGATATGCATCGAGATGGTGAAAATGGCATTAGAGATTGTAGCCGTGTTTGTAGATGCAGTGGGCACTATTGTCTCTAAAGATAATAAGTATTCTTCATCATCATCAACACAATCCAATATTGATCTTCCAACACCCTATGTTGGTTTCTAACAAATGGATTAATCACATAGTCCATTCAATTTTGTTATGGGACAGAGACGTAGTTATTGTTGATTTTTTTAACTTTTTAACTTAATTGTTTTTAGATGCAATAGTTGGTATATTGGAGATTAAGTTTTGGTAGTCCTTGAGATCTCCTAAGACAATTTCTTGTTAAGTTAATGAAATTCAACACATAATGTGTTATTGACTTCTCGTTGTGTTCTTCGATTTTTTGTTATTGTTCCCCTAATTATTGAGCTAAATTTTCTTTATGTAAGTTTTCTTGTAGAGTTGAATATAATTTTAACGATATTAAACATGTTTGATAATATTTGATGGATTAATTTCTTAAGAAAAGGAAGCCTAGCATATAAATTTTTTCGTGTTCACAAAGGGTTTGGGAAGCGATATACTACAAGGAGTGTGATGTAGACAATCTACATGCAAGAGGGCGTGCAATGGTAGTTGGGTTCACTGTTTGAACCTATAACCTAGCTTTACCGATGCTCCAAGGTCCCCTTAGATGGATTCATTTTGATACAAACAAAAAAAATGATTTCTATTTGTTTGTTCACGAAAATATGTTATTATCTAGGTACATGTAACATAAAATTAAGAAGCAAAACGTTCTTTGTATTTGAAGCCCTATTATACGTCTTTGTTGAACACGACTTATAGAATCTCATCAAATTTTGATGTCTACAAAAGAAATTCCTCTCCAATAATCTCCAATGGAAAAGGAGACATTGAAATTAGGGAGATTTATTCCCTTAATATGTAACGACCTGTTTAGTCGTTTTGAGCAGCAGATTTTATTTCTGGAAAAACTGGCCAAGACTACGGGCACTACGACGGACCGTCGCAGGCACGACGGCCCGTCGAGGGTGTATCGTTTCAATATACTTAGGAATTCTGAAATTGGGTACTGAAAATCGACTCTCTGTAAATTGGGACGGACCTGCAGGACGTGCCGTCACAGCCACGACGAACCGTCGTGAGCTCCCGTTGCAAAACACTTCAACTTTTGAGAAATTGGTTCGGGAAACGAGTTTCTAACCGTCATGACGGACGTGCAGGACGGACCGTCACAGGTGTGACGGACCGTCACATGTCCGTGGTGAAAAAGGGGAGTTTGGGTCTTACGACGACCTGGTGACGGACCGTCGCAGGAACGACGGGCCGTCACGGTTGCGCAAATCCCAGGCAGGATAGGATTTCTTCACACGTTTTAAGGGACGTTTTGGACTATTCTTTCCTTAATTATAAAGTTAGAGGGTTAATGTTAATAAGTCTAATTACTTGGGGGTTAAAAGAGGTAACCTTAAGTTAATTAGAGGGTTATTATGGTCATCCTTTACACTTAATTATATGTTAATTAGGGTAAGAGAAAGAGGGTTTGAATAAAACAAACAGAAAGAACAAAGGGAAAGAGAGATTGAACGTGAGAGGAGAAACGAAGAGGAATATCAAAGCTTGAGGAATTTGCTTGTTTGAATTCAATTCTTCGGTGGAGGTAGGTTATGGTTATTTTACGATATTCGTAGTGAATTCTTATAGTGAATGATATGTATTGATAGTATTGTAAACCCTGCTATGTGTTTAATTGTATGCTTGCATGATTGTGATTATGAAATTGTGATAAACTAAGCATGATGAAGTTATTGAATCCTAAATCTCGAAAGGAAACCCTAATTCACTTGTTAATGATGATGCCTTGGTGTAAAAGAAGGCTTGATAAATTATATAATGAGAATGATGATGCCTTAGTATAAAAGAAGGCTTGATAAATTATATAATGAGAATTGATGATGCCTTAGTATAAAAGAAGGCTTGATGAATTAGGGGATCGGGTGCCACGTTCCGGTACCAGGATAGAATATGAGGATCGGAGTGTCACGTTCCGACACCAGGATAGAATATGGATCGGGTGCCACGTTCCGGTACCAGGATAGAATATGAGGATCGGAGTGTCACGTTCCGACACCAGGATAGAATATGGATCGGGTGCCACGTTCCGGTACCAGGATAGAATGAGGATCGGAGTGTCACGTTCCGACACCAGGATAGTATATGGATCGGGTGCCACATTCCGGTACCAGGATAGTATATGAGATCGGAGTGCCACGTTCCGGCACCAGGATAGAAATAGAGGAGCGGAGTGTCACGTACCGACACAAGAGGAAGAAAGATAATGAATCTTGAAAGATAATGAATATACTCAATCTAATGAACCCAATTCCCAAATGAGTATGGTAATGAGGCTTGAGTCCTCATGTGTGAACTTAGTGGAAATTGTTAATGATATAGTACTTGTTGTTGCTACATGTTAAGCATCATAGTTGATTTTATGATATTACTTGATATATATTATCTTCTATTTTGAGTTGGCCGATGATACTTACTCAGTACTTGTGGTTGTACTGACCCCCTACTTTTATGTTTTCTTCTTCTTGTTATTTGTGGAGTGCAGCAAACGCGCCTTCGTCTTCAACTCAACAGTAGATCTAGCCAGTCTTCACTTCATCGGAAATTCAGGGTGAGCTAATGCGTCTAGCTTGGACTGGATCTTCTTCTTCAAGTCTTGATGCCTTGAACTTCCGGCATGGACTAGCTTTTTAGTTATTTTTGTTCTTAGACATTCCTAGTTTAGTAATTTGAGATAGATGTTCTTGTGATGATGACTTCCAGATTTTTGGGATAATAATAATAGTTTTGGAATTGTTTTATCAATGAGTTTAAGTCTTCCGCATTATTTTCTGTTGATATAAATTGAAATGTTAAGGTTTAGATTGGTTGGTTCGCTCACATAGGAGGGTGAATGTGGGTGCCAGTCGCGTCCCCGATTTGGGTCGTGACAAACTTGGTATCAGAGCATTAGGTTGTTGGTCTCATCACACAAGAACAGTCTAGTAGAGTCTTAAGGAACGGTAGGGGGACGCCTTTACTTTTCTTTGAGAGGCTATAAGACTTTAGGAAAATTCCATTCTCTCATTCTTTCTTTCGTGCTACTACTTGAGTCCAATTGGTATCTAGGTGATACAAATTGGTATCTGACCATCTTCACTCTATTTCGCAGATGGTTAGAACTAGAGCAACGACCGCACCAGCAGCAACAACGGCACGACAAGAAACATCTGAGCCAGCCACTGGGGTTGTGGCTCGAGGAAGAACAACGGCAAGAGGCCGTGGAAGAGGTCGTGGGAGGACGTCCTCTAGAGGGAGAGGACGAGCCCCTAGCCCATCTGATACTAGGGCGGTGACTCCTCCACCGACCGAGGAGGTGATAAGAGAGGGTGAGGAAGGGGAGAATGAACAAGTGCAAGATGAGGAAATGCCACCCCAACCTACCCCAGAGATGATCAACCAGGTACTTGCTTATCTTAGCGGGTTATCCGATCAGGGTCAGGCACCTCCAGTGGTTTCTGCACAAACACCTCCGGTTTCAGAGATACGACATGCGGCTACTATGGCTCCCCGCATGGATGCATCATTGGGAATAGGCACATTTCCACGTCTGACTACTGGGCCTATTATGACAAATGATCAGCATGAACTTTTCAGTAAGTTCTTGGAATTGAAACCTCCAGTCTTTAAGGGCGCAGAATCAGAGGATGCCTACGATTTTCTGGTTGATTGTCATGAGCTACTACACAAGATGGGTATAGTAGAACGGTTTGGCGTTGAGTTCGTGAGCTATCAGTTTCAAGGGAACGCCAAAATGTGGTGGCG
Organism: Solanum peruvianum; assembly: GCA_027705065.1. Taxonomy (NCBI): domain Eukaryota; kingdom Viridiplantae; phylum Streptophyta; class Magnoliopsida; order Solanales; family Solanaceae; genus Solanum; species Solanum peruvianum. Next base: position 52,584,735 of record JAKWJD010001764.1, read on the forward strand.
GTCACATGTTGAGTGTCAACCAACAGAGGCACCACCTATGACTTGGGAATCATTCTCTAACTTGTTTATGGAGAAGTATATCCCAAGGACTTTGAGAGATAGAAAAAGGGATGAGTTCTTGAGTCTCGAGCAAGGTAGGATGACGGTTAACGCATATGAGGCCAAATTCCGTGCATTATCCAGGTATGCCACCCAACTTTGTTTCAGTCCACAAGAGCGGATCCGCCGTTTTGTGAAGGGGTTGAGGTCAGAATTGCGGATTTCAGCCTTACAGATAGCGGCAACGGCAACATCCTTCCAAGAGGTGGTAGACTTTGTGATAGAGGTGGAAGGAGTGAAACCAGATGACTTCACCACGACATCGACATCAAAAAGGTTTCGAAGGGGAGGTGAGTTTAATGGTTCTTACTCTAGAGGACAGAGCTCCGGTGGTCACTCAGTTTGACCAATCAGTCTTCATCACTACAGACTGTAGTTGGGGGTCCACCTCAGACGGTCAACACTTCTCTGAGAGGCCGATGCGTGAACCCAGAGAATGTTATGGATGTGGGGAGATTGGACACATTAAAGGTATTGTCCAAACCAGAGTTACAGAACCCCACTAGCTAGAGGTAGAGGTGGTCATGGTAGAGGCCGTTATTCTGGAGGCGTGGTGGCCGAGGTAATGGTGGTCACCAAAACGGCAGAGGTGAAGGGCAAACTGGAGCCACTACTACGCAACATGGTAGGGGCAACGGACAGACAAATAATGGGGCCCATTGTTACGCTTTCCCTGGGAGGTCTGAAGCGGAGGCGTCTGATGCTGTTATCACAGGTAATCTTTTGGTTTGTGATTGCATGGCATCTGTATTATTTGACCCTGGCTCCACGTTTTCATATGTATCTTCTTCTCATTGCTAATGGTCTAAATTTACATTGTGAATTACTTGACATGCCTATTCGTGTTTCTACTCCGGTGGGTGAGTCTGTGATAGTTGAAAAGGTATATAGGTCTTGTTTGGTGAATTTTGTGGGGAGCAACACTTATGTAGATTTGGTTATTTTAGAAATGGGTGACTTTGATGTAATTCTGGGTATGACTTGGCTTTCCCCGAATTTTGCGATTTTGGATTGTAATGCTAAAACTGTGATGTTAGCCAAGCCTGGGGCAGATCCGTTAGTGTGGGAGGGTGACTACACTTCCAATCCGGTGCGTATCATCTCCTTTCTTCGTGCCAAGAAAATGGTGAGTAAAGGGTGTTTAGCTTTCTTGGCACATCTCAAGGATGACACGACCCAAGTACCCTCGATTGAGCCAGTTTCGGTAGTCCGTGAGTTTTTGGATGTGTTCCGTGCAGATCTTCCTGGAATGCCACCAGATAGGGATATTGACTTCTGTATTAATCTCGAACCGGGTACTCGCCCCATTTCTATACCCCCTTATAGAATGGCTCCCGCAGAGTTAAGAGAGTTAAAGGCCCAACTTCAAGAATTGTTGAGCAAAGGCTTCATTAGACCAAGTGCGTCTCCTTGGGGTGCTCCGGTTTTGTTTGTGAAGAAGAAGGATGGGAGCTTTCGGATGTGCATAGACTACAGACAACTGAACAAGGTAACCATTAAGAACAAGTACCCCATTCCTCGCATTGATGACTTGTTCGATCAGTTACAAGGTGCTTGTGTCTTCTCTAAAATTGACTTGAGATCCGATTATCACCAATTGAAGATACGAGCAACGGATGTGCCAAAAACTGCTTTTCGAACTAGGTATGGGCACTATGAATTTGTGATAATGTCGTTTGGTCTTACTAATGCCCCTGCTGCCTTTATGAGCTTGATGAACGGGATTTTCAAGCCATACTTGGGCCTCTTTGTGATTGTGTTTATTGATGATATACTGATATACTCCAAAAGTAAGAAGGAACATGAGGAGCATTGAGAATGGTGTTAGAGTTGTTGAGGAAGAAAAAGCTTTACGCGAAATTCTCCAAGTGTGAGTTTTGGCTAGATTCAGTGTCCTTCTTGGGGCACGTGGTTTCTAAGGATGGAGTGATGGTGGATCCATCTAAGATTGAGACGGTAAAGAATTGGGTAAGACCTACTAATGTGTCAGAAATAAGGAGTTTTATGGGGTTAGCTAGCTACTACCGCCGATTCGTCAAGGGATTCTCTTCTATTGCTTCCCAATTGACGAACTTGACTAAGCAGAATGTTCCATTTGTATGGTCAGATGAATGTGAGGAAAGCTTTCAGAAGCTTAAGACTTTGTTGACTACCGCACCAATTCTTACTTTGCCAGTAGAGGGTAAGAACTTCACTGTTTATTGTGATGCATCCTATTCTGGTTTGGGTGCAGTGCTAATGCAAGAGAAGAATGTGATTGCTTATGCTTCGAGGCAATTAAAGGTGCATGAACATAACTATCCGACCCACGATTTGGAGTTGGCCGCGGTAGTATTTGCACTAAAGCAATGGAGACACTATTTGTATGGGGTTAAGTGTGAAGTCTACACGGACCATCGTAGCCTACAGTACGTCTTTACTCAAAAAGATTTGAATTTGAGACAAAGGAGATGGATGGAACTACTGAAGGACTACGACATCACTATTTTGTATCATCCGGGGAAGGCTAATGTTGTGGCGGATGCTTTAAGTAGAAAGGCCGGAAGCATGGGAAGTCTAGCTCATTTGCAAGTTTCTAGACGCCCATTGGCTAGAGAGGTGCAGATTCTGGCTAATAACCTTATGAGGTTAGAAATAAATGAGAAGGGAGGATTGTTAGCTTGTGTAGAGGCAAGATCTTCTTTTCTTGACAAGATCAAGGGAAAACAGTTTGATAATGAGAAACTAGGTCGAATTCGAGATAAAGTATTGCGAGGAGAGGCTAAGGAAGCAATAATTGATGAGGAAGGTGTTTTGAGGATTAAGGGAAGGGTATGTGTACCCCGCATCGATGATTTGATCACCACCATTCTGACAGAGGCTCATAGTTCCGGATATTCTATACATCCTGGTGCAACCAAGATGTATTGCGACCTAAAGCAACACTTCTGGTGGAGTAGAATGAAGCGAGATATTGTTGAGTTTGTTGCCAAATGTCCAAATTGTCAACAAGTAAAGTATGAACACCAGAGGCCCGGAGGAACACTTCAGAGAATGCCCATTCCTGAATGGAAGTGGGAGAGAATCGCAATGGACTTTGTGGTTGGTCTTCCAAAGACATTGGGGAAGTTTGATTCCATTTGGGTGATTGTTGATAGGTTAACTAAGTCTGCTCACTTCATTCCTGTCAAGGTGACCTACAACGCAGAGAAGTTAGCCAAAATCTACATCTCAGAAATTGTTCGGTTGCATGGAGTTCCACTCTCCATCATATCAGATAGAGGTACGCAGTTTACTTCTAAGTTTTGGAGGACATTACATGCTGAATTAGGTACTACGTTGGACCTTAGTACTGCGTTTCATCCTCAGACCGATGGTCAGTCTGAGCGAACGATTCAAGTGTTGGAGGATATGCTTCGTGCATGTGTGATAGAATTTGGTGGTCATTGGGATAGTTTCTTACCTTTGGCAGAGTTTTCATACAATAATAGCTATCACTCCAGCATTGACATGGCTCCATTTGAAGCATTGTATGGGAGGAGGTGTAGATCTCCCATTGGATGGTTCGATGCATTTGAGGTTAGACCTTGGGGTACTGACCTCTTGAGGGATTCGTTAGATAAGGTGAAGTGCATCCAAGGAAAGCTTCTAGCGGCGCAAAGAAGACAAAAGGAGTATGCAGACCGAAAGGTTAGAGACTTGGAGTTCATGGAAGGTGAACAAGTCTTGTTAAAGGTTTCACCCATGAAAGGGGTGATGCGGTTCGGAAAAAGGGGTAAGTTAAGTCCAAGGTATATTGGGCCATTTGAAGTGCTTAAGCGAATAGGGGAGGTGGCTTATGAATTAGCCTTGCCCCCAGGGCTGTCCGGAGTGCATCCGGTATTTCATGTGTCCATGTTGAAAAGATACCACGGAGATGGAAACTACATTATCCGTTGGGATTCAGTTTTGCTTGATGAGAACTTGACTTATGAAGAGGAACCGGTTGCTATTTTAGATAGAGAGGTTCGCAAGTTGAGGTCGAGAGAGATTGCATCCATCAAGGTTCAATGGAAGAATCGACCGGTTGAAGAAGCTACTTGGGAGAAGGAGGCAGATATGCAAGAAAAATACCCACATCTGTTTACAGATTCAGGTACTCCTTTTCGCCATTGTTTTTCTTCTTTTGATCGTTCGGGGACGAACGATGGGTAAATTGGTATCTATTGTAACGACCTGTTTAGTCGTTTTGAGCAGCAGATTTTATTTCTGGAAAAACTGGCCAAGACTACGGGCACTACGACGGACCGTCGCAGGCACGACGGCCCGTCGAGGGTGTATCGTTTCAATATACTTAGGAATTCTGAAATTGGGTACTGAAAATCGACTCTCTGTAAATTGGGACGGACCTGCAGGACGTGCCGTCACAGCCACGACGAACCGTCGTGAGCTCCCATTGCAAAACACTTCAACTTTTGAGAAATTGGTACGGGAAACGAGTTTCTGACCGTCATGACGGACGTGCAGGACGGACCGTCACAGGTGTGACGGACCGTCACAGTGTCCGTGGTGAAAAAGGGGAGTTTGGGTCTTACGACGACCTGTGTGACGGACCGTCGCAGGAACGACGGGCCGTCACAGGTTGCGCAAATCCCAGGCAGGATAGGATTTCTTCACACGTTTTAAGGGACGTTTTGGACTATTCTTTCCTTAATTATAAAGTTAGAGGGTTAGTGTTAATAAGTCTAATTACTTGGGGGTTAAAAGAGGTAACCTTAAGTTAATTAGAGGGTTATTATGGTCATCCTTTACACTTAATTATATGTTAATTAGGGTAAGAGAAAGAGGGTTTGAATAAAACAAACAGAAAGAACAAAGGGAAAGAGAGATTGAACGTGAGAGGAGAAACGAAGAGGAATATCAAAGCTTGAGGAATTTGCTTGTTTGAATTCAATTCTTCGGTGGAGGTAGGTTATGGTTATTTTACGATATTCGTAGTGAACTCTTAATAGTGAATGATATGTATTGATAGTATTGTAAACCCTGCTATGTGTTTAATTGTATGCTTGCATGATTGTGATTATGAAATTGTGATAAACTAAGCATGATGAAGTTATTGAATCCTAAATCTCGAAAGGAAACCCTAATTCACTTGTTAATGATGATGCCTTGGTGTAAAAGAAGGCTTGATAAATTATATAATGAGAATGATGATGCCTTAGTATAAAAGAAGGCTTGATAAATTATATAATGAGAATTGATGATGCCTTAGTATAAAAGAAGGCTTGATGAATTAGGGGATCGGGTGCCACGTTCCGGTACCAGGATAGAATATGAGGATCGGAGTGTCACGTTCCGACACCAGGATAGAATATGGATCGGGTGCCACGTTCCGGTACCAGGATAGAATATGAGGATCGGAGTGTCACGTTCCGACACCAGGATAGAATATGGATCGGGTGCCACGTTTCGGTACCAGGATAGAATGAGGATCGGAGTGTCACGTTCCGACACCAGGATAGTATATGGATCGGGTGCCACGTTCCGGTACCTAGATAGTATATGAGGATCGGAGTGCCACGTTCCGGCACCAGGATAGAAATAGAGGAGCGGAGTGTCACGTACCGACACAAGAGGAAGAAAGATAATGAATCTTGAAAGATAATGAATATACTCAATCTAATGAACCCAATTCCCAAATGAGTATGGTAATGAGGCTTGAGTCCTCATGTGTGAACTTAGTGGAAATTGTTAATGATATAGTACTTGTTGTTGCTACATGTTAAGCATCATAGTTGATTTTATGATAGTACTTGATATATATTATCTTCTATTTTGAGTTGGCCGATGATACTTACTCAGTACTTGTGGTTGTACTGACCCCCTACTTTTATGTTTTCTTCTTTGTTATTTGTGGAGTGCAGCAAACGCGCCTTCGTCTTCAACTCAACAGTAGATCTAGCCAGTCTTCACTTCATCGGAAATTCAGGGTGAGCTAATGCGTCTAGCTTGGACTGGATCTTCTTCTTCAAGTCTTGATGCCTTGAACTTCGGCATGGACTAGCTTTTTAGTTATTTTTGTTCTTAGACATTCCTAGTTTAGTAATTTGAGATAGATGTTCTTGTGATGATGACTTCCAGATTTTGGGGATAATAATAATAGTTTTGGAATTGTTTTATCAATGAGTTTAAGTCTTCCGCATTATTTTCTGTTGATATAAATTGAAATGTTAAGGTTTAGATTGGTTGGTTCGCTCACATAGGAGGGTGAATGTGGGTGCCAGTCGCGTCCCCGATTTGGGTCGTGACATAATATTTTCTAGTTTTTTTTAAAATTACCTCTTCCCTCTTGTAACATTAATCATACAACCTCTTAACATGAGACCCGGGTTTATACCCCTTCAATACTTTTTAAATGTTCCTTTGAAAACATTCGATGATGAAACTAAAACGATAGAAAAGAATAATAAAAAATACACTTTTTGAATAAAACTATGCTTAGTTTTAAGCCCCAACGAGGACATAATACTTGGCGAAAAGTTTTTGGAGCGTTACATATGGACCCAAACTTAGGTGCGTTATATTGGTTTTTAATATTTAAATGATATGATAAAAAGATAAATATTATTTATTCCGTGCCAATACATATATATATGGAATTTATTTTTTGGTTTATCTAAAATAAACTTTTTATGTATGATTTGATTTATCCACAATAAGATGATTTATATTCATATAAATGTTTAAGGCTTGTTTTAGATCATAAATTTTAGGGAAAACGGTTAAAAATGCCCTTAATTTATAGTTTAGATAAAAATATCCTTGTCGTCAATATTTTGATTCAACTATGTCCTTACAATCAATACTTTGGTCCAAAAATATCAGTATAGTTACTAAATGGGTCAAAATGCGCTTTTTCGTATAACTATATTATTTTATTTATTTTTAAATACATTTTCTTCTTAATTAAATTATTATAAAAGAATCATGATCTTATTTTCTTTCTTTTAAAATCACTTTAAAAAATAAAAATGTAGAAAATATTTTTTTTCTTAATTTCATCTGATCAATTAAAATAGAAAATTTTGTGAACCCTTTCAACAGATAATATATATATATATATATATATATATATAACAATAAATATAATTATAATAAAATAAAAAATATTTTCATTTTTTGTATTTTTCTGAATTGAAGAAAATCATTTGCTAATTTTTACAAAATATTATTAGAAATAAAGAATGTGCTAAAAAGAAAATGAATTATATATTTAATTGAAAAATGAACATCTTTTTTTATCCAAAATAACAATAATGATATTTTTAGACCAATATATTAACGGAAAGGATATTTTGGGTATTTTTGAACCAAACAATAAATGGAGGACATTTTTATTTCTTTCACATTGTTTAAGGACATTTTTGACCATTTTTCCTAAATCATAAAAAGAAATTCTCTCTTTTTGACTTAAAAGTTTCTAAATTCTAATTGAAGTGGAAATTCTTTACGAAAAAATATAAATTAACACGTAGATCACGCGTTGCCTTGCCAAATACAATCAACATATAATTAAATGAAGAAAATCTTAACATTAAAATAATTTATTAAAATAAATAGATTGTATAACAATATAAAAGATGGATGAGTGCAATACGACACCCTAACACATGCAATCTATATTGCCTAACGCGGACCTTTTTTTGTTCAAAACGTTTGTTCTGTTGGGTTGGCTGCAATAAAATATCGATTGGTTCGATAATTAATTAGCAATTATTGGACGTATATTGACTAGCATTCACCTTCTTCTTTTTTCGTAAATACACATTAAAAAAGGATTTTTTTTTTCACTATTTTAAATGGAGAAGAAATAATAAATTGCAAAAGCATATTATAAAACTTAAATTAGGTTGTAATAATTGTTCTAAGCAAACTCAACTAATGGAATATAACTAGTAATGCAATTTCATTTACCCTAAAACGCATATTTAAAGCATTGTTAGTTATTTAAAAGAGATACACATTGAAGTATAGGAAATTATAACTATCAAATAACTCAAAAGTTTTATCTATAAATAACTCTTCATGAAAACTATAATTTTTACTATTAAAAATAAAAAAATAATTTTATAATATAAAATAACTTTATACTGCCAATATATATGCAAATTAAAATTTATTTTCTAAAGGTTAATATATATATATTTTTTCTTAATCGATATTCGATATTCATATTAGATTACTACTTTTTTTGAATTCGCACTCAAAAGTTCCATAGTGAAAGGATAAATCACTTACTTCAAATGCGACTCCATATTCAAGGAGACTCAATCCAAAACCTCTTCACTCTGAATGAAGGAGTACTAGATTCGTATAGCTAACTAAAGGCTAACATTGATGTGCTTATGGCTGCATGCAATGAAAAAATGCCACTTGTCATGTGTCATGGCAAATGCAACATTGGCTTATTTTAATGGCCATGCATTATATGGATAAGCTTGCCAACAAATAAAATACCAACCAAAGTGTCACAATCAACAAGTTGAAACAATTCAATTATTCAAACCCACCTTGAATTATTATTATTTGAGACACAAAACAAAGACTACTGTTTTCCCTTTTTTGTTGTCCCTTGGGGTGTTTCAAAGGACACATTTAATTAACTTAAGCTTCTTTATTTCTATGACCATGGAAGAGTTTCTCTAACTATATATACAAAGAGAGATCTGCTCGATAATTATATAAAGAAAAATACACATGTTCAGAGACTAGAAAAAAAAAATTGAGAGATTTTATCATACGAATTAGCATTGTGGTTATTATTATTGATTATGGCGATTCAAAAGTTAGAGATATGCATCGAGATGGTGAAAATGGCATTAGAGATTGTAGCCGTGTTTGTAGATGCAGTGGGCACTATTGTCTCTAAAGATAATAAGCATTCTTCTTCATCTTCAACACATTCCAATTTTGATTTGCCGACGCCCTATGTTGGGTTTTAAGTTAATTACATATGGATTAGTCACATAGTCCATCCAATTTTGTTTAGGATCGAGACATAGTTGTTGTAGATTTTTATTTTTCTTTCTTCATTGTTTTTAGATGCGGTAGTTGGTATATATATGGGAGATTAAATTTTGGAAGTCCTTGAGATCTCCCTTGTAAACGATATAAGATAATTTCTTGTCAAGTTAACGAAATTCAACACATATTGCGTTAGACATCTTGTGTTCTTCGATTTGTTGTTGTTATTGTTCGATCCTCTTGATGAATTTCTGTATAAAATAGGGAAGCATAGTGTACAAAGTATTTCGTATTTACATAGGGTCGACAAGCTTACGTACACTATTGCAATCGCATAGTCGTAATTATTTTTATGGCTTAAACCCGTTACCTATAAGTCAAGCAAGATAACTTTACCGTTACTCTAAGCTATTCTCAAATGGATTCATTTTGATATAGGTTTACACGAGATTTACGGTTTATACGACCTCCAACACTTTTTGAACATCTTATACCACTTTAACACTTTTTTTAATATCTCCACGCCCACCTTTGACCCTTAACGAGGATATAATACTTAGCAAAAAGTTCTTGGACCTATGGACCCAATTTTAGTGCATTATATTTGGTTTCTAAGCTATAATTATATTTTAATTCAATAATTAATACTCAACTATCTCATTTTATATGACACTTTTCGTTTTTCGAAAATCAAACAGTGTAAATTTGATTGGACATTTGCGTATGAAATCTTCAAGTTTTTTTATTTGAAATTTATATATTTGTAAACTACGTAAAGATTACTATAAGTCGCAATAATTGATAATTTCAAAATGTTAAAAGAATTTATGAAAAACTTACGGTCAAAGATAGACTTGTTTGAATCTCGAAATGCGAAAAATGCCACATAAAATGGGACAGAAGGAGTAATTAAATATCATATTTCAAATCACGTATCTAGATATATGGTGTTTTGCTATCATAGATACAATACATGATGAACGAGGTTTGCTTATGTATTTGGTGTGTTTCACATGTATGTGTGATACAAAATATATGAGCGAGATAGAAGAGTGGCGATCGAGTAGGACGGTTCAAAATCGAACTGAAATCGATAATCCAAACTGATAATTTGGTTATTGGGTCAATGGTTTGGGATAATGGTTTAATGGTTTGGGTCTCGATTTACTATAAAATTCTTACCGATTTACCAATTTGGGTCTCTATTTGATCATATTTCTAATAGGGTACTCTATAATTAACTCGATAAGAAGTTTATTGATTACATTTATATCACTTAATAAGGCCTTATAGGCACTTTTATCCTAATCCACACTGTAGTACCTTCACAGTGACTTTTAGTCTTTAGGGTTTACACTTCAGTCTTTACAGTGACTTTTAGCCTTTGGGGTTTACACTTCAATATTTACAGTAACTTTTAGCCTTTAGGGCTTATACTACAGTATTTACAGTGACTTTTAGCCTTTAGAATTTACACGACGCTGAGTTATATTGATATCATTATTTAAGTTTCTAAATTGAGGTCAAATGATTAGTTCTCTTACTTTAAGTCTTTGTTTTTATCTTCTCATTACAGTGAGTGAGTCAGCGAGATATGCCTGGAATATTGCAATACTACAATCTGCAATGAAATCTTTTTTGCTAGTAATGGTCTCATGATCATTAATGATTTTCGTTAGTAGTGCTGTAATGGTTTCTCTTTACAGTTCATATTGAAATTGGCTTGGTTGTTATGAGGAATCATGTTTAGTTTGTTAGATTGGGCAATGTTGACATCTCTATCCAGGTTAATATGGAGTTTTATTAAAGGATCGTTTGGTAGGAGGTATTAGGAGAAATAGTTCATGTATTATGTATGATATCATTTAGTACTATGTTTGGTAGAATTTGTAGGGCGAAGTATAACTAATCCATGGAGTAGTTATATACCCTAGATGGTATTATAGGAGGTATTACTAATATCTTCCTTGTGGTGGTATTAGTAATACATTTGTAATAACGTGAGATTATCTATGTAAAGACAAAAATATCCCTCAAATCATTTTATTTATATTCTTGATTATGTTTTTATATTTGTTCTAGTAATTTTTTATATAAAAAAAAAATTAGCTTACAAATATCATTATTTAGAGAGAGTTATTTGTTAATACATAAATGCAATAAATATCAATACAATATTTAAAATGTGAGCTGTTTCACATTTACTAACTGGAAAAAACACCGCATGATGTATGTGATCTTAATTGATTATATTGTTTGTTGATTTATATGTGGTTGCTAATTAACTGTAATTTGAACAATTTATAAATTGCATACATGATAAAACTACACCTTGCAATTTTTATATGTAAATGTAGATGATTTATTTGATTTTACTATTTTTACCATCTTTTCGATTTTAAAGTAGATGGTCTATCAATTTTAAAATTGAAAATTAATGTTTTTAAGTGATTAATGTATTAAGATAACAATTGTTTATTCTATCGACCCTCAAAATGAATTAGGATAAATTAGAGAATGTCATGTGTTTATGAGTTAATAAGGTGTTAAAATAATGAATATTAGCATTAGAAGTCAGTTTGTAGTGTTTTGAAGTTAAACATCAAAGGACAACCAAGACGTCTGAAAACTAGTCTTAAGTGTGTGCTAGTGTGTCCTTGTATGTTGTATATGTTTTTGGATATTGTCTGGACTCTAAAATCAATGGGGATGACTTTACCACCTAGAGGGAAATGTTTAGGGTCAAAACGTCCGATTACGACTCCCAAAGGACCCCCTCCCCCCCAAGGACCACCCTAGGAATCCTTGGGGAGGACTCAACCTTGGACCAACAATCTGCCCAAGGCAGCAAGATAATACACATAGGAGAAACCAGTCCGCGTCGCGGATTTGGTTCACCAAGGGATAAATTTTTGGTCCGTATTGTGGATTCTACTGTCTCAAAAATTATTTTCAAAAATTTTGAGGGAACAGCTTCACGACGCGGACTTGTTTCTAGACGATAATTCTGAAAATTTAAGTTAGGTTTGACTTGTTTAAAAAGGTCCAATTAATGTAGGGGTATTTTGGGGGTGTATTATATATGGATTATAGGTCATTATGCACCCATTGCCCTAATCAAAAATCCCAACCTTCAATTAGAATCCAAAAATTTTAAGTTCTCCATTCTCTCTAAAATTCTCTCTCTAGTTAGATCCTCCATTGAAGAACCTTCAAGTTCCAAAGAAGAAGGTAAAATTCTCCAAGGTTTCAAACCTATTTCGTGGGATTTCTTCAATTAAAGTATTGTGATTTCATCTTTCATTCTTCTCTCATTCAAGAAGCCAATTTCAAAGGCTTTTCAAAAGATCTCAAAAACCTTAAAACCCTATTTTGAATTCTAAGCATGGGTCATGCATGATAAGGTTTAAATTGATGTTTTATGAATTGATCAATGCTAATTGGTGGTTTTAAGATTAAAAAAAATCATGAACCCATGTATTTCTTGATTTTCTAATTTTGACTCTAATGTGTGAAGTGATCATGGCTTAACCTTATAAAGTTCGTGTGTAGATTGTTGTGGGCTATAGAATTATGTATTGATTACTGTAGAATTGTTCATAGCCTACTTTATAAGTTGGTGTATATATTGTTTATTGTTAGATCATTGATATGAATGGATTGCTGTCTTAATTTGGTGTATAGTATCATTGGTAAGAATCTCTTGTTATGTAAATTTGTTGGAATGGGTAAGGAATGATTATTATGGCTATTGGAAGGTGGTGAGTTGACCTAATTCCTTTGTATACTATAGACTTGATATTGAATTATTATTGATTGGTATGGTCCACTTATGGTGACGGTGTTTAATTGTTATATTCGTTATGAACATGGCTATATCGGTGTTATTATGTGAATAATTGTATGATCATGATATAGTGTATGTAAAGGTATAAAGTGAAGGTATTCATGTATTGTCGATATGATCTTATACGGGTACTATAATGATATGATTGAGTATGCTTCTTCTCGAGTTGTTGACATACGAATATGAAGGACTACGAAGAGCCTTTATAGTATGTTGTAGTGTCTTGTATTGGTAACTAGTTGTCCCTACTTGATATTTGAATGGTATTGAATAATGATGAGTGAAAATTGTGTCTTTACTTGGTAAGCTTAGACACCCTTCTCTTGAATGAATGAAAAGAGTGATAGTCTAGGGTTGGTAGACCTAAAGTAGGTACCCTTCTATGAGAGACTAATATGGAACCTTGAATATAAAAAGAAGGTTGAGAATGAGCTATCCTAATGAACCTTGATTGGCAGCCCTAGTGGATCCTTTCTTGGTAGAAGTATTATGAGTTGGTAGAACTTAGAGATGGTACCTTCTCAAATACTAATACGTTAATGAATTTACTCTATGAGAACAAAGGCAAAACACTGAGTGGATATGCTTGTGGTAGTAGCTCTACTTGAGGATGAGACTAGAGTACAAAGAATCCCTTAATATCCCTTAATCATGTGCCAAAATGGGATGCTTACTAGTTCTACCTTTGGCAAGTAGAACACCTTCCACGGTGTGGGGTTCTTATGACACTGGATTCCATACCTAGCTAGTGTGGTCTATGTCAGTTAGTGTCTATTCTCATCATGTGGGATGTGCATTCTAGTATTGGAGAAGTTCTACAACGTGTAGGTAGTGGAATGGGATTCTATCTACACATGGCACGAGAAGGCTCTGAAGGTGCTAGGATGAGTTCCCTAGGTCTTCCAAAACCATTATGTGAAGTCCTCAAATTGTATGATTAACTCTTAAATGACTTATGTAAAGCATGTTCTCCTAAAAGATTGAATGTTAAAATGAAAGGTTCTTATCTAGGGTATCTTTGAGGATCACTTAGGCGTGCTTGAAAAGGGTGTGCGGTCTTTTCATGTCTTACTCAAGTGAGTCTTAGAGTAACTTTGGGTAGAGGGTCTACAGTGATGAAAAGGTTACTTGTTGAATATAGATTATGTCTTATATGTGAATATTTACTTGAAGATGATTCTTATACTTATTTTATGAGGTTTCTTGCAAAAGAGCATGAAAAAGTATCTTTTTTTTTAAAGTAAATGTACGTTTTTGCATGGATTTCTGGCATGTTCACCATACTTAATGCATTCAAAGTGTCAATTCCATAAGTTGTCTATTTTTGCAAGTGTAGGTGGCAAGTGAGGATTCTCTTAGAAGTTGAAGCTTGGGAAATAACATTCTCTCAAGATTGGTATGTCCTCATATGTTCGAGGACATAACTTATGGTTTAGTTTCCTTTTCTAAAAGACTTTGTAATAGACTATGGTTTAATTTCAATTGATGTAAGGGTTGTGACCCTAAGATATTATGTGTCTAAGATGGTTATGATGAGACTTAGTTTCTTTCTTATATTCTATAAAAGAGTTTGACTATTGTGATGAAAAGTTTTAATTCCACACTTCTTTTTATATATATGCGATGAAGGATGTTTAAGGGCTTCTATAAGACCTCCGAGAGGTCGAATACGTCGTGTAACTTCTAGGGTATATCCTTGGGTCGTTACATTTACCCTTATATAATTCAAGTGAGAAAATATATAGCAAACGTGACAACAATATTATTGTTCTTCTCCTAACTAGTTAGAAGGCCAGAAAAATATAATATTGTCCGGCAATTATCTACCTTGATCTATTACATAAAATAGAAAATCTTATAATAATGCAAGGGTATAATTGAAAAGAAACTTTTTATAGAATTTTAATCCAAACACAAAATGAGGTGAGAAGCAATGAACCAAACATTTGATAAAAGAAATACACCATGCACTACTAACCCCTGTACTACTAATCCATGCATTACTAGTCTCTGCATTATTTATTTTTCTGTCAAACGACCGCTAAATGTTTTATGTAGTAATAGAGTAACTGGGAAAAGTTCATCAATGACTACTGTCTACTGCGTGGTGTTAGTTAGTGATTAGTCCATTAGTAATTTCAAAAAAAATTGTGTAAACCATTAACAAATAACTCAAAAATCGAATCGGTAACGATCACTAACCGATAAATCAATATCGATATACCGATTTCTTAATAGTTCCACAAAATTTAGCATAATTACAAACCGATGATCGATAAGTAAAACCGATAAATTCAAAAATCGAGCCGATCGATACGCCGCCCAACGGCGAGCAAGATGAGAGGGAGGCGATGAAGATTCTTCTATATATGTATTAGATACATGTGAATTCATTTGGATACAATGTATCTAGAACAAAGTCATCTCATTTTGACTAATGTATCCTGAGATACATGTATTGGACACACCAAGTTCTGGTAAGATTCATAATATTGTAAACTAGCATGTATCGAAATAGTTAGCTCATAAACTAGTGAAATCCATATAATAAAATGATTTATATTTACCTAAATATTTAGGACTTCTTTTAGATTTTAAATTTCAAAAGTATTTCTATTTTTTTAAAACTATGACTATGATTAATTGGTGTCACAATGAGACAAAATAGATAATATATAACATAACTAAGGTGGGAATTCCTTAAAGAAAGAATGGTGTCACATAAATATAAGAGATAAATAGATGATAGGTAACTTAACTAAGGTGGGAATTCCTTTAAGAAACAAATATACATTTACACGTAGATCACGCGTTATCTTGCTAAATATAATCAACATATAAAATGAAGAAAATCTTAATATAAAAATGATTTGTTAAAATATATAGATTAATTAATATAAAAGATGGATCATTGCAATTACGACACACAAATACATGCAATACATATTGCCTAACGCGGATCTTTTTGTTCAAACATTTGTCCTCTTGGGAGTATTTAAATGGCAAGATGCATATTAAAATTAAACTTCAAGATTTGGTAGGAATTATTCTTCTAAGCAAACACAACTAATAGAAGATTCTATGAAAATTAGGTGTTAGGCTAACTTAGACTCCAAAAGCTAGTTTAAAGGGAGACATTATCACAACATCGGGTGAGATGGATCTTGCTCTGATACCATGTGAAAATTAGGTCTTAGGCCTAAGTCACACCCCAAAAGCTATCTCAAAGGGAGGAGGATTGTCCAAGTCTTAAAAGGAATCCACCCATCTCATTAACCACCGATATGAGACTTTTGTCATTCTTTAACATACTATAGTACGAAAAACGAAATATTTAGCAACAATAGATTTTTTTTAATATTACAACAAAAATAAGCAACAAAAGATTTTTTTAATATTACAACAAAAATAAGCAACAAAATGAGATCGTATAAAGTTGTTGCAGTATTTACGTATTAAATATAACATAATACAATTATATAATTGCCGTAAATTCCTTTATTTATTGCAGTATAGTAATGAACGTAATTTCATTTTCCATGGAAGAAATTTGTAGTCTATAGGTAATTCTTAATTAAAAAGTGAGGTTTATAATACTAAAACGTGATATGATGATCAATGTAATTTATTTTTAATATCGATATTTACCGTAGAAATTATAATTTTGTATGACTTTACCATAGCATTATATTTCAGTTAGAAATTTTGGAGGAGATACTACCCTAAACTTTAGTCCACCCTTATATAAAATATGTATAATCCTTTAAAGAGATTCAAATATCGTGCAAATTTAGAAAATATTAATAAAAATCAATGGATAACCAAATAAAATTGAAGGAGGTCCGAATTATTTTAGTTTCAAAAATATGAACTATCGATAAATTTTAAGAGAGAGAAAATCAAAGGAGAAGTAGCATTACACCCATATCTAATTATTAATAAATTATTCTTTTGTTCATATATATTTTTGTGCAACTGCAATTTACTCTGTCACTTTAGGATATTTTGCAGATTTATATAAATTAAGCTTTTAGTAATTAAAATAAAATAAAATATATCAACATTAACGTGTGTACGAGTAAACACAATAAACATAAATAAATAAATAAATAAATAAATAAATAAATAAAGGCCACTTGTCTCGTATAAATGCAAAAGCAACATTGGTCTATAAGTTTCTTACTTTAATGACCATGCAATTAATAAATGGATAAGTTTGCCAACAATACTAGCAATGTGTCTCATTCACAAATAATCCTTGCACTATTAGAGAAACAAAATCTACTACTATATTATTAAATATTTTTTTGCGTCCCTTGGGACGTTCCAAAGGTCATATTTAGCTAAAGCTTCTTTATTTTTATTTTTTTATGACCAATGGAGGAAATTCTTCCAACTATAAATAAAAACAAGAAAATGTGTTTATAGTATCAAGCAAAATACGCGGAAACTAGAAAAGGTAAATTGAGAGATTTTATCATTATTCATCAACATTCGATATGGTGATCCAAAAATTAGAGATATGCTTTGAGATGGTGAAATTGGCTATAGAACTTGTAGCAGTATTTGTAGATACAATCGTCTCTAAAGATAATTCTTCATCAACAACAACACACTCCAATATTCTTCCAACACCCTATGTTGGGTTTTGAGTTTAACATATGGATTAAGCACACAGTCCATCCAAGTTTGGGATCGAGATGTAATAGTCGGTGATAAATTCTTTATTTAGAAGTATTTGTTTGTGTATGGAGTTTTGGTAGCTTTTGAGAATGAATTTTATTATATATATATATATATATATATTTAAGAATTCTTGTTTAAAGTTTTGTAATTTGTAGCATAGTAAAAGAAATACAAATCATGTTGCTTAATTACTACTTCTTCGTGTTCTTCAATTTGTTGTCATTAACTCATTATTATTTGTAGTATAATTGAATACAATTTGGAGAATAAAGATCCAGATAAGTTACTATACTGTAAAAATTATTTGGATAATTTTGAAGTTCATCTTCAATTTTATATGCGAATTTCTTATCACAACATATATATATATATATATTATATATTATATATATATATATATATATATATATTCCCAACTTTCTTGATCTTGTTTACTTTTGAGTTTTTATTTATTAATTTTTCTGGATTTTTGTATCCCTAAATAGAGAGAGAGAGAGAGGGGAAGAAAATGAGCTACTAATTTTATTTTGTTTAAAATACATTGAATTAGTGGATAGTCCATAAGGTTGGTACATGAACAACCATTCATATTCACTAGGTACATGAACCTTTTGGATAAGAATGTATCTATTTATTATGATACTTAATATGGTGACCTTTGGAGTGATTTCTCACTCTATAAATAGGGTTGTTCATTCATTCCTATTGTATATATACATATGAGACTTGAATACACTTGAATAAGAAGAAAATTCCTCTTCTTCTATCTACATCTCTTGTCTTCTTCTCTTTATGATTATATTCTTATGAGCTTGATTTTATAACACGTTATCAGCACGAGTCTCTAGCCAATTGAGTGAGTTTTAGTTTTTCTTTAACTTATGTTTTGGTTGATCTCGCTATGAGAATCAAGGTATTATTTGCATAAGATCAGGTATGTATTTTCTAAAATATTTTATGATTTAGAATAAAATAGTATTCAGTCACTAGCAATTATCAGGAACCGAAGACATATACTACTATTGGTTGAATATGACATGCTATATAAAACTTATTAAATGGAAGAAGGTATAAAATTTTAATAGCACGAGTTTGAATATTATTTTGATCGTTTTGAAAGACTCAAAGAATAAATCATGTTGTACTTCGGTTTATTATACCGTTGGTTAAGGGTAAGACGATGGATTCAAGTTTCATCGCACCAAAAGGGTAAGACATCAGGTTAAAGTCCGGATGCACCATAATGAAAAATATTTGAGGATAAGACGATAGATTCAAGTTCTATCGCACCAAAAGGGTAAGACATCAATTAGAGTTTTGATGCACCGTGATTGGGTTCAAGTCCATAGAATTATGGCATAACTCGCCTTATATGGGTAAGACATTGAGTTTGAGCCAATGCACCATAGCGATGATAAAATGATCATTGTACCAGCTAAGGTTGGGATTGTAATCCCCTAAAATTTTTGGAACATATAAAATGGTGAATATGGGCCCGTTCACCTGTCATGTGGATCATTTGCAACTATATGATTAATGCATCTATGTGATGCTCACATGTATTTTGTTGTCAACTTACAAATTGGTTTTTGTAAGGTTGTTTGCTCGAATTGTTAAATTAAGAGCACAGTTCCAAACTATGAAATTATATTGATAATGCTGGTTGATTTAGCAGAAATTGTATGCCTCCAATTATAGCTAAATCATGGTTATGAGAACAAAACTCCCAAATAAGATTTGGTATGAGATAATTTTATTTAACATAGCAACACATGTATGCATCAAACCAACAAGGTTTCCCCATTAAAATTGGTTCAGGGTCAGGAAGCATATAATTTTCATCTAAAATGTTGAATGTGCGGTTATGATTTTTATTGCTCCACCACGCACAAAGATGAACTTCCAAATAAGGTTGGAATGAATGTTAGATTTTCTAACATTAGGGGGAGAGATGATTGACAGCTGAAAATTATGTGTGAGGTTAATTATGAATTATCTAGATCCTCATTAAAATAAATATGTGAACTTAAAGTTCAAGGGATAATTCAGTTGCATAATGTTGCAAATCAGTTGCCAGATGAATGCACTGACCCTATGATATAATTCAGCTGCAAATGCTCCAATGTGAAGTCCTTGAAGGACAGAGTCTATATGATACGCCGGAAGCGTAATAGACCAATCGATTCCAAATATAAAATTCCTTGAAGAAGGAAGGAGCAAATGATCAATATGGTCATGATAATGAGGCAAGTGCTATAAAAGAGCACATTGACATAACACTTCATAAAATCTTGAAAAAGGTTCAGGTACCTGAAATAATGAAAAATGAAGAGATCTCGATAAGTTATGTCTTGTTGGAATCGATATCAAATAACCGTCGACGGTATCTTTGATATGAGGTAGCGCTCAATGATATAAATTGTGATGAGGATCTTGAATTCAAATCTGTCATATAGTGTGGACAGATAAATGGTTGGCCAAGTAAAATGCACAATTCAAGTATATTTTGTTTCACTTAGAAAAGTGACATTTTGGACTGGTAGTCCATAAATCAAGGTATAATGTCAGTGGGGTACAAATAAATTATTATGCGATAGTATAACCGTAAGATATCAAATACGGTTTGTGCCTTGGGGCATAAAGGTTTATCGCAAAAATTTTGACATTAGTGGAGATGTTTTCTCCTTTGGTGGATGAAATGAGGTTTGTTTTGATCTGGCAACATATGAAAACTTGAATGCATGTAAATTAATAATTGTAATGTCTAGCTAGACAATGAAGGTTATATGAAAATCCTTGAAACAATCGAGGTGTCTGAAGCATACAAGAGTTTGAAAGAAACTTTTTCAATAAAGCTTCAAGAATCCTTATATGGATTGAAATAGTCAAGGAAGAAAAGGGTACAAAAGAATGATCCTAATTGTCCTTGTATTTTTATGAAAAGGTCTTGGTAAGACAAAATTTTGTCTTGACCTACAGATTGATAATTGACAAATGAAATATTTGTCTAACAGTGCACATACACTGAAAAGTTTTGATGCAATTTTATATGATAAATCGCATTCATTGAGTACCCAATGATTATGAGATCACTTGACATAAATGATGATTCAGTTTGATCTCAAAAGAAGGATGATGAGTTTCTTGGTGATGAAACTCTATCTTGGTGCAATCAGGGCACTAGTGCATCTTACTAACGATATTTGACTAGATATTTGTTTTGCAGTAAATTTACTGGCAAGATTCAGTTTCTCCCCGATAAAAGGACATTGAAATGGTGTTGAACACATGATTGAATATCCTCGAAGGACCATAGTTATGGGCTTATTCTATTCCGAGGAATCCAAGACAAAATTGATTGGTTACGCAGATGCAGAATATTTATCTGATCTGCATAAAGTTCTATCTCAATCACGCTATGTGTTTGCATGTGGAGGCACAATAATATCCTGGGGATCAATGAAGCAAATGTTGCTCTGCAGAAATAAAAGTCCTCCATGAAGCAAGTCAAAAGTGCGTCTAGTTGAGATAAATGACACACCATATTCAAGAAATGTGTGGTTTTTCTTTAAAAAAAAAAGAATATACCAACCACAATGTACGAAGATTGGAGACATCATCACAAGAAATTAAGTGATGTTTTAATCAGGGGGAGTACAATACGCGTTGCACTCTTTTTCCCTTGATCGAGGTTTTTTTCCCCACTGGGTTTTCCTAGCAAGGTTTTTAATGAGGCAACAAATGGTGCGTATCAAAAGATATGTGTACTCTTTTTCCTTCACTAGAATTTTTTGCCACAGGGTTTTTCCTAGTAAGGTTTTAACGAGGCACATTATCTATGGACATCCAAGGGGGAGTGTTATAAATACATTGAATTAGTGGATAGTCCATAAGGTTGGTACATGAACAACCATTCATATTCACTAGGTTACATGAACCTTTTTGGATAAGAATGTATCTATTTATTATGATACTTAATATGGTGACCTTTGGAGTGATTTCTCACTCTATAAATAGGGTTGTTCATTCACTATTGTAAT
Organism: Solanum peruvianum; assembly: GCA_027705065.1. Classification (NCBI taxonomy): domain Eukaryota; kingdom Viridiplantae; phylum Streptophyta; class Magnoliopsida; order Solanales; family Solanaceae; genus Solanum; species Solanum peruvianum. The sequence goes on from JAKWJD010001764.1 coordinate 52,606,389, forward strand.
ATATACATATGAGACTTGAATACACTTGAATAAGAAGAAAATTCCTCTTCTTCTTCTCTACATCTCTTGTCTTCTCTCTCTTATGATTATATTCTTATGAGCTTGATTTTATAACATTTTGTCAATTAAATAATATTCAATTATATTTTTTTTTCCGTTTTCACCTAGAAAGTGGTATTTTTTTGCTCTCACCTAGCTGCTACTATATATTTTTGTATAAAAATAAACATTTAAATTAATGCATACTATCTCTTGACATAGATACATATATCATATGCACGCCTCGTACGAGAATATTACAGTAATTAGATTACTAAATACTACATGTAAATGTTGATGTGTTTGGTACGATCGAAAAATATTTTTTATGGCTGTATTCTTTTATTTATTTTATAATGTTTTGTAAGTAAAAAATATATCATCTTAAAAATGATTTATAAAATCTAACAGAACACTATGAAAAATAAAATGATAAATGGGGTTCGGAGGTATGATGGTCAAGGACTTGAGAAATGAATAAACAAAACTTAAGAGAGCCTCTTCCTTTCTTTTTATTTTTTTTCTTTCTTATTCATCCTTTTTCGATTTTGTCCAGGTTTTACCTTTTCTTTTGAGAAAAGGAAAGGAGAAGGATATTATTTAGTGGATCTTTTTTGTCCCTTTTAATTAGTCCTCAATCTATCCCCACTTTCTAGCCTCATATTAGAATAAAAAATGAAGCAATTATTCATTCACCAAAGATAATCACGAATATAATAATTTCTGATTTACCATATTGTCAGAAAGAAGATAAATCTTGTACAGCTACAAAACGTCTTACTTTTCTTTTTTAAAAAAAACAAAAACAAAAAATCTCCTTTTTTATCCTTGTGTTTGTTGGCTATACTACTTCGTATAATGATAATCTAATATATTTCAATAATTTATTACTTTTGAACTATTACTCCTCTGACATGTAATTAGATAAGAAAAAAAAATATCATATGTGAAAGGTAAAAATATTGCTTATATGCCGTTAACTGATCTTTAAACTATATTATTGAATTTCTTTATGAAATCTTAGAGATAGATATTTTCTTGGCAACCAAACATAATTCAATATTGTTCTGATTATACAATAAGCACGATGCATTTGAGAAACACAATCATCATATCAAATATCAACTATCAATCAATTAATTTAAAATAGATAAGGTGCAATGGCACACTACTAAATTATTAATATTCAATAATCATGCATAATAAAATATAAAGCCTAGCGCGGACCATTTCAATTTTCAGTCCAAAAAGTTCAAATATAAAATCGTTTTATTTGTACGTGGTTTCGATTTCAAAATAAAGATTCTATATCTTTCTTTCTATTATGCGTATGTAGTTAGATAGAGTTGTATAATTTAATTTGAACGAAACAACATATACTATTTATTCTAATTTATGCATGCCATATAGTTTATCTCTTTAAATCGGTAAAGAATTATTTAATTTTTATTTTTATAAACAATAGAAAAAGTTTACTATAGCATTTATTGAGGTATCAAAATGAGCTCAAATATAGATAAAATTTCATTCTATTCGTCAAAATTTTATAGATTTGATTCAAGATAATTTGACCTTTTGTTTGATTTGGCTACTGCTTTGTTTGAAGGGCAATCTTTCTTTGTCTAGCCATTGAGCAAATGGTGTATAAGAAGGGTTGTTTTGGAGAAAAATTAGCTGGAAGTGTGGATATATTCCTTATCTTAAAAAAAGGTACATCGCCAAGCCTGTTATGCCACAACGAATCTACACTATTTTTTACAGTCACACATGATTTATTAGCAGACAACATATTTTCATTACTTGCAGTAGAAGTACAAATGAGTGAATTAAGAAAGACTTAAGAAGATATGTCATATGTGGGTATCTTACAAGTGGTTTCATGAAATGACTTAGTGTCAACTATATCATCTCCAATAGTGACAGGAAAAGGAATGTGAAGATTAAATTGGACTAATCAATTAATTAGTTAGAAGTTGTTAGTTAGTTATATTAGTTACATTCTCTCAAGAAGATTTCAATGCAAATATTATGCTCATGTATATATACCCCAACTGTGAATGAAAGCACTTCACTTTTCCGTTTTCAACAGAAATACAGTTTTCTTTTCTCTGCATTCAATTTGAGTTCCACCATTGATGCAGTTTTGATATGGTATCAGAGCGAAGGTTCGCTAATTTTGATCGAGCTATCTCGCTCTAATCTAGTTCATCGAGTTATCTTGGTTTGTGCAGAATTCCAATTTCTATTTCTTTTTTTTTCTGAATTGAAATTGTAAACTCCATTAATGGAGATTCATAAGTTGCTAACTTGTAGAGAACGAAAAGGATAGAAGAGAGAAGAAATGAAGAGAAGATTACTTTTACATTGAATTGACTTAGCTAACTATTACATTCATGTAGCTGACAATTTATAGTTCAGCTTATACACATTCAGTTATCAACCTAACTATGTACAGTTGTACATTTCTCTAATAAACTAACTGATTTACACCATATGGCTTGTACATTGAACTTCATTGATCACCACTCCCCCTCAAGCTTATGGTTGAAACACATCCTTCATTCCAAGCTGGCTCACTAACAAAATGTTTTGTTCTTTTATGAAAGATTGGATTGACAACAATTTGAATAGCTGCCTTACTATCACATATCATTCTCACAGGTAGGTTTATCTGTATACCTAACTCTTTGTATAGTCCTACCAACCAGGATCAGCTGCACATGTAGCCATACTTCTGAACACTGCTTCTGCTGAACTCCTTGACACAGTCTCTTGCTTCTTTGACTTCCAAGAGACAAGACCTTCTTCAAACTTTATTGCATATCCTGTAACTGATCTTCTAGTCTCCATACATACTCCCCAGTCAGAATCACAGTAGGCTGTCAGTTTATTGGTGTCATTTGTTGGCATTAACAAGCCTAAACCAGGTGCCTCTTTAATATATCTCACCACTCTTAAAGCTGCCTCCATGTGTGATTTTTTGGAAAGTGCATGAATTGACTCAATACTGGTATAGAGAATGCAAAATCAGGTCTAGTCATGGTAATTGTCGGTCCCCGTTTTGGAAAAATGGGTTTTGTGCACGACCTAACAACTCTTTTGGGATTTTGAGTTTAAGGAGTCACACCTAACGAATTAAGGCGCGTTAGGGCCCCTATCTAACCTAACTAAGTCTAGCTAAGGTCAACGAGCCAGAGATCAAGGTAAGGGTTCAAATTACCTCGAAAAGAAGGTGTTAGACATCCCTCGAGGTCCACAAATGTGGGTTACGACCGTATCTCATGCAATCTATGTGTGGGGTTCCAGGTAGCAATCAAGGTCACTACATTATTGATATCATTTAAGTAACATGCTTGCTAGGTGATAAACATAATATTAGACGATTAAAATTATTTTATTATTTATTAATTTAAACATGCAAAGCTATGTGATAAATTCCTTATTTTTTATTTTAAGCTACCCCAAATAAATTACTAAACAATTAAGATTACTTTAATTATTTATTATTTGAGCATACGATCTACAAATATTGATCAAATATTAAGCAATTAATAAAGAGATAAACAAGAAGACATAATATGCACAAGTAGATATAAAAATAATTCAATTTAATTTATTATCCACACCAAACAAGAATAAGATGTGCGAAATTTTTTTGAAAACTTGAGCAAATTTTGGATAAAATTTTTTAATAAAAAAATGTTTGTTTCTTTATAGGAATGATGCCGCGATATTGTTAATCGCGCTCCTCCACCATAGAACACAATTGTTTTGAGGTCGGTCTTGGAAAAATAATAAAATAATATTTTGAAGATGATTCAAAAAGGATTTAGTTTGCATATAGGCACATAAATATTTACATATAATCACATAATCATTCATGAAAATCATGGGTAGGTGGTACTCCCAGGGACGCGTCGGCTTAATTTAAAAATATTGGAATTAGACCTCGTAATTCTTGGCTTAATCTAAAAAAACATGTTGCAAATCTTTTAAAAAGTAAAAAAGAAAAAAAACTAGTAGAACATTAATGTAGTCAATAAATTAAATGCAAAGATTTTACTCTGAAATGTATTTAAAAGTTAAGCAATTTGTTAAATATAACCAAAACTTTTCTTTTTATTATTATTATTATTTTAAAGAAACAACATATTGCATCACAAGTGCGGAAATCTTCAAGAGGACAAATAAGACTACTAATTAATATTTAGCTAATTTAAAAGGGGAAAAAATATGCATAACAAATTTTATTTTAATTATGGATATGCTAAAAATTTATATACAAATCTATAAATATGATTTCTAGATGTTCAGAATAGAGCAACACATATATGAATTATTTTGTAACTCCAAATGATATGAAAAAAAAAATATTTAATACTTAGGCATGATTTCTACAAGATAGACAATGCTTGAAAAATTATGACATATTTTTAACATCTAACCGATGAGCCTACTAAATTATTGAAATTTGATTTTAACATTCAAAAATGATTGGAATCTAGTTATTTTGAAACTCATTAACAAACAAAGCATTAAGCATGTTGAAAATTGCTTAGATTACAACACCTATAAACAAGAATTCTAGGTTATTAAAAGATTTAAAATCACATAATCTATATGCATGATTTCTAGCTTTGAAAATTACGGTAAACAAGTAGCATGTAAATCCCCTCCCCCTAGTGATCCCCCCCAAATATTTTATATATATATATATATATATTATATATATATATATATATATATTATTGTAACAACCTGTTTAGTCGTTTCGAGCAGTAGAATTACTTTTGATAAAAACAAAAACTGGGTCGACGGATCACGCGACGGACCGGCATGGTCACGACGGACCGTGACGGACTCCGTCGTCCCACACTTGTGTAATTTTCCTGCTGCTCTCCTGATTTCCCTCGACGACAGGTAGGACGAACCGTCATAAGTACAACGGTTCGTCGAGGATCTCCGTTTCGAAACACTTAAACTCGAAAATCTGGGTGCTGGGATCAACTCTCTGAACTTCACGACGGAACTGCAGCACGGACCATCGTAGGTACGACGGACCGTCACAAACCTCTTTACTGAATTTGACTCTCTGAACTTTGTGACGGACCTGCAGGACGGACCGTCGCAGGTACGATGGGCCGTCACGAGTTGCGTAACCCCGACTGGGTCGGATTTCTGCTAAAAGTTTTTAAGGGGGTTTGGACTATTCATGACAAACTGTATGAAATTAGTGGGGTAAGTTTAATAATTATTTACTTGGGGTTAAAGGAGATAACTTTAAAATAAATAATGGTTTACTTTTATCGTAATGAATTATATGATAAATAGGGTAAAGAAAAATTAATCTGGAGAAGGAAAAATAAAAGAACAGAGAGAGGGAGAAACGATGAGAAAAGAGAGAAGCGAAGAGGAAAGCAAAGGCATTGAGAAGTAACTAGCTTGATCGCGATTCTTCGGTGGAGGTAGGTTATGGTTTATTTCTATGTGATAGATAAACTCTAAATAGCAATTGATATGTATTGGGTGGTATTGTAAAGTCTTCTATATGCTTAATTGTGTGGTTCCATGATGTGATTATGTAATTGTGATGAATTAGAATGATGAGATTGTTGAATCTTAAACCTTAAATCCTCTTTATTAAGATGAAGCCTTGACATAAAGAAGGCTTGATGAAACTAAAATAATGGGATAAATGGATCGGTGTCACGTTCCGACACGTAGTATTAGGGGATCGGGTGTCACGTTCCGACACGTAGTATTAGGGGATCGGGTATCACGTTCCGACACATAGTATTAGGGGATCGGGTGTCACGTTCCGACACATAGCATTAGGGGATCGGGTGTCACGTTCTGACACATAGTATTAGGGAATCGGGTGTCATGTTCCGACACGTAGTATTAGGGGATCGGAGTGTCACGTTCCGACACGGTAGTAATAATGGATCGGAGTGTCACGTTCCGACACGATAATAATAAAGAGAATGAATCGTGAATTATGTTAATATACTCAAATTCAAAGAACCTATTTCCCAAATGAGTATGGTGTGGAGGCTTGAGTCCTCACGGTGTGCTTGGTGTTGTTGCAATGGTTCTCGTACTTGTCTTGTCACCTGTTAGTATTGTGATTGATTTTATATTATTATTCGATATATATTGCTTTCTATTTTGAGTTGGCCGATGATACCTACTCAGTACGTGTTCCTTGTACTGACCCTTACTTGTATTTTTCTTTTTGTTATTTGTGGAGGCAGCAACGTTGCCATCGACTTCGACTCGTCCGCAACTCTAGCCAGTCTCCAGCATATCAGATTTCAGGGTGAGCTATTATTCCTAGCTCAGACTGAGTCTCTCCTTCACGTCTTGATGTCTTGAAGTTCGGACATGGACATCTCTTTTACTTATTTTAGCTTCTGAAATACTCTTAGATTTAGAAATTTGAGGATAGATGTTTGGTGTGATGACTTCCAGATTTTGGGGATGATAGTTGATAAACTTTAGACGTTATTTACTGGTTATATTAATAAGATTTTGAGTCTTCCGCATATTTTTGTTCATTATGGTTTGAAATGTGGTAAATGTTGGGTTTAGATTTGTGGTTTCGCTCACATAGTAGGATAAGTGTGGGTGCCACTCGCGGCTCGTTTTGGGTCGTGACAAACTTGGTATCAAAGCATTTGGTTCGTTGGTCTCATCACACAAGAACGAGTCTAGTAGAGTCTTGTGGAACGGTAGGGGACGCCCCTTATTTTCTTTGAGAGGCTATAGGACTTTAGGAAAAATTCCATTCGTGCTATACTTGGATCCAATTGGTATCCAGGTGATACAATTGTAACTCACATACACCGGCAAGACAGGGTGCATCTGAGCAGCCACTGGCTGTAGCTCGAGGAAGAGCAGTGGAGAGAGGCCGTGGTAGAGGTGCGGGAGGACGTTCTCTAGAGGTAGAGGACAAACAAACCATCCCTGCTCAGCTAGTACTAGGGTGGTGACTCCTCCACTGACTGAGGTGAGGTAGTAAGAGAGGGTGAGGAAGGGGAAAAATGAGCAAGTGCAGATGAGGAGTACCACCCCAACCTCCCCAGAGATGATTAACCAGTTTCTTACTTATCTTAGCGGGTTATCTGATCAAGGCCAGACACCTCCAGTGTTTTCTGCACCAGCACCTCAAGGTTCGGGGGTACAACATGCAGCTGCTGTAGCTCCCCGCATGGATGCCTCATTGGAAGTAGGCACGTTTCCTCGATTGACTACAGGGCCTATAATGACGAGTGACCAGCATGAACGTTTCACTAAATTCTTGAAATTGAAACCTCCAGTCTTCAAGGGTGCTGAATCTGAAGATGCCTATGATTTTCTGGTTGATTGTCATGAGCTGCTACATAAGATGGACATAGTGGAATGATTCGGTGTTGAGTTTGTGACCTATCAGTTTCAGGGAAATGCCAAAATGTGGTGGCGGTCGTATGTTGAGTGTCACCAGCACAGGCACCACCTATGACTTGGGCATCATTCTCTAGCATTTATGGAGAGTATATACCCCGGACTTTGAGGGATAGGAGGAGAGATGAGTTCCTAGCCTAGATCAAGGAAGGAAGGATGTTGTTACTGCTTATGAGGCCAAATTTCGTGCACTATCCAGGTATACCACCCAGCTTTGCTTCAGCCCACAAGAGTGGATTCGTCGTTTTGTGAGGGATTGAGGTCAGATTGCAGATCCCAGCCTTACACGTAGCTGCTGCAATAAAATCCTTTCAGGAAGTGGTAGATTTTATGATAGAGGTGGAGGGGGTGAAGCCAGACGACTTCACCCTGGCGTCGACATCTAAGAAGTTTCGTTAGGGAGGTGAGTTTAGTGGTTATTACTCCATAGGGCAGGGTTCAGGAGGTTACCCAGCCCGACCTATTCAGTCTTCACTGCAGGGTGCAGTTGGGGGTCCACCGCAGACCAGTCAGCATTTCTCTGAGTTTGAAGGTTATCCCCAGACTTCGTCGTTCTCATAGAGACCTATGCTTGACTCTAGAGAGTGTTATGGATGTGGAGAGACTGGACATATCAGGATATATTGTCCAAAATAGAGTTACAGACCCCCACTAGTCAAAGGTAGAGGTGGTCATGGGAGAGGCCGCCATTCTGGAGGACGTGGTGGCCAAGGTAATAGTGGTCACCAAATCAGCCGGGGTGGCGGGCAAGCTGGAGCTACTGCAGCGCAACATGGTAGGGGCAGTGGGCAGACAGGTGATAGGACCCATTGTTATGCTTTCCCCGGGAGGTCTGAAGAAGAGACATCTGATGTTGTTATCACAGGTAATCTTTGGGTTTGTGATTGCATGGCTTCTGTATTATTTGATCCTGGATCCACATTTTCATATGTATCTTCCTCATTTGCTACTGGTCTTGATTTAGATTGTGAATTGCTTGACATGCCTATTCGTGTCTCTACTCCTGTGGGTGAGTCTGTGATAGTTGAGAAGGTGTATAGGTATTGTCTTGTGACTTTTGTGGGGAGCAATACTCATGTAGACTTGATTATTCTAGAAATGGTTGATTTCGATGTAATTCTGGGTATGACTTGGCTTTCTTCAAATTTTGCAATCTTAGATTGTAATGCTAAAACTGTAACATTGGCCAAACTTGGAACAGATCCGCTAGTGTGGGAGGGTGACTACACTTCCACTCCAGTTCGTATCATCTCCTTTCTTCGTGCTAAGAGAATGGTTAGTAAGGGTTGTTTAGCTTTCTTGGCACATCTCAGGGATGATACTTCTCAAGCACCTTCGATTGAGTCTGTTTCGATAGTCCGTGAGTTTCAGGATGTGTTTCCTGCAGACCTTCCTAGTATGCCACCGGATAGGGATATTGATTTTTGCATTGATCTGGAGCCGGGTACTCGCCCCATTCCCATACCCTCTTATAGAATGGATCCCGCTGAGTTAAGGGAGTTAAAGGCCCAACTTCAAGAGTTGTTAGGTAAAGGCTTTATTAGACCAATTACATCCCCTTGGGGTGCTCCTGTTTTATTTGTGAAGAAGAAGGATGGAAGTTTTCGAATGTGCATAGACTACATGCAACTGAATAAGGTAACTATTAAGAACAAGTATCCTCTTCCTCGCATTGACGATTTGTTCGATCAGTTACAAGGTGCTGTACCTTCTCAAAATCGATTTGAGATCTGGTTATCCTCAATTGAAAATACGGGCAACGGATGTGCCAAAGACTGCTTTTCGGACCAGGTATGGGCATTATGAATTCTTGTAATGTCTTTTGGATTACGAATGCCCCTGCTGCTTTCATGAGCTTGATGAACGGATTTTAAGCCATATCTGGATCTCTTTGTCATTGTGTTCATTGATGATATACTGATATACTTAAAGAGCAGGAAAGAACATGAGGAGCATCTGAGAATTGTATTGAAGTGTTGAGGGGAGAAAGGCTTTATGCCAAATTCTCCAAGTGTGAGTTTTTGCTAGATTCAGTGTCCTTCTTGGGGCACGTGTTTCTAAGAATGGAGTGATGGTGGATCCTTCTAAGATTGAAGCAGTGCAGAGTTGGGTAAGACCTACTATGTTACAGAGGTAAGGAGCTTTGTTGGTTTAGCTAGCTACTACCGTCGATTTGTCAAGGGATTTTTCTTCGGTTGCTTCCCACTAACAAATTAACTAAGCAGAGTGTTCCATTTGTATGGTCGGACGAATGTGAAGAAAGCTTTCAGAAACTCAAGACCTTGTTGGCTACTGCACCAATTCTTACCTTGCCAGTGGAAGGTAAGAATTCATTGTTTATTGTGATGCATCTTATTCTGGGTTGGGTGCAGTGTTAATGCAGAGAGGAGTGTAATTGCTTATGCTTCGAGCAATAAAAGTGAATGAACGTAACTATCCGACCCATGATTTGGAGTTGGCTGGAGTCGTGTTCGCATTAAAACAATGGAGACATTATCTATATGGGGTTAAGTGTGAAGTCTATACAGATCATCGTAGTTTACAATATGTCACTACTCAGAAAGATTTGAATTTGAGACAGAGGAGATGGATGGAATTACTGAAGGACTATGATATTACTATCTTGTATAACCCAGGAAAAGCTAATGTTATGGCAGATGCTTTAAGTAGAAAAGCAGGGAGCATGGGAAGTCTAGCCCACCTACAGGTTTCTAGACGCCCATTGGCTAGAGAGGTTCAGACTTTGGCTAATGACCTCATGAGGCTGGAAGTACTAGAGAAGGGAGGATTTTTGGCCTGTGTGGAGGCAAGATCTTCTTTTTTTGACAAGATTAAGGGAAAACAGTTTACTGATGAGAAGCTGAGTTGAATTCGGGAAATGGTATTACGAGGAGAGGCTAAAGAGGCAATAATTGATGAGGAAGGCGTTTTGAGAATTAAGGGAGGGTATGTGTGCCCCGTGTTGATGATTTGATTCACACTATTCTTACAGAGGCTCATAGTTCAAGGTATTCTATACATCCTGGTGCAACCAAGATGTATCGTGACCTAAAGCAACATTCTGGTGGAGTAGGATGAAGCGTGACATTGCTGATGTTTTTTTTTTGGCCATGCCCGAATTGTCAGCAGGTAAAGTATGAACACCAGAGGCCCGGATGAACACTTCAGAAAATGCCCATTCCTGAATGGAAATGGGAAAGAATTGCAATGGATTTTGTAGTGGTCTTCCAAAGACATTGGGTAAGTTTGATTCTATTTGGGTAATTGTTGACAGATTAACTAAGTCTGCTCACTTCATTCCGGTTAAGGTGACTTACAATACAGAGAAGTTACCCAGACTCTATATCTCAAAATGGTTCGATTGCATGGAGTTCCACTTTCCATCATATCAGATAGAGATACGCAATTTACTTCTAAGTTTTGGAGAACATTGCATGCTGAATTAGGTACTAGGTTGGATCTTAGTACTGCATTTCACCCTCAGACCGATGGTCAGTCTGAGCGAACGATTCACGTTTTGGAGGATATGCTTCGTTGCATGTGTGATAGAGTTTTGGTGGTCATTGGGATAACTTCTTACCCTTAGCAGAGTTTTCATACAATAATATAGCTATCCCAAGTATTGATATGGCCCCATTCGAGGCACTGTATGGGAGGAGATGTAGGTCCTCCCATTGGTTGGTTGATGCATTTGAGGTAAGACCATGGGGTACCGATCTCTTGAGGGAATCGTTAGATAAAGTAAAATTTATTCAGGAGAAGCTTCTAGCAGCTCAGAACAGGCAGAAAGAATATGCAGATAGAAAGGTTAGGGACTTGGATTTTATGGAGGGTGAACAAGTCTTGCTGAAGGTTTCACCCATGAAAGGGGTGATGCGGTTTGGTAAGCGAGGTAAGCTTAGTCCAAGGTATATTGGTCCATTTGAAGTTCTGAAGCGCGTGGGGGAGGTGTCTTATGAATTGGCATTGCCTCCAGGACTCTCAGGAGTGCACCCGGTATTTCATGTGTCTATGCTGAAAAGATACCATGGGATGGAAACTACATTATTCATTGGGATTCAGTTCTTCTTGATGAGAATTTGTCTTATGAGGAGGAGCCTGTTGCCATTTTAGATAGAGAAGTCCGCAATTTGAGATCAAGGGAGATTGCATCCATCAAGGTTTAGTGGAAGAATCGGCCAGTTGAAGAGTCCACTTGGGAGAAGGAGGCTGACATGCAAGAAGATACCACATCTTTTTACAGATTCAGGTACTCTTTCTCGCCCTTGTTTTTCTTTTGTGATCGTTTGAGGACGAACGATGGGTAAATTGGTATCTATTGTAACACCTGTTTAGTCGTTTCGAGCAGTAAATTACTTTGATAAAAAACTGACTGGGTCGACAGATCACGACGGATCGTCATGGTCACGATAGACCGTCATGGTCACGACGGACCGTGACGGACTCCGTCGTCCCACACTTGTGTAATTTTCCTGCTGCTCTCCTCATTTCCCTCGACGACAGGTAGGACGAACCGTCATAAGTACAACGGTTCGTCGAGGATCTCCGTTCCAAAACACTTAAACTCGAAAATCTGGGTGCTGGGATCAACTCTCTGAACTTCACCACGACGGAACTGCGCACGGACGTCGTAGGTAGGACGACGGACCATCACAAACCTCTTTACTGAATTTGACTCTTTAAAATTTGTGACGGACCTGCAGGACAGACCGTCGCAGGTACGACGGCCGTCACGAGTTGTGTAACCCCGACTGGGTCGGATTTCTGCTAAAAGTTTTTAAGGGGTGTTTTTGACTATTCATGACAAACTGTATGAAATTAGTGGGGTAAGTTTAATAATTTATTTACTTGGGGGTTAAAGGAGATAACTTTAAAATAAATAATGGGTTACTTTTATCGTAATGAATTATATGATAACTAGGGTAAAATAAAAAGAAACTGGAGAAGGAAAAAATAAAAAGAACAGAGAGAGGGAGAACGAGCGAGAAAAGAGAGAAGCAAAGAGGAAAGCAAAGGCATTGAGAAGTAAGTGGCTTGATCGCGATTCTTCGGTGGAGGTAGGTTATGGTTTATTTCTATGTGATAGATAAACTCTAAATAGCAATTGATATGTATTGGGTGGTATTGTAAAGTCTTCTATATGCTTAATTGTGTGGTTGCATGATGTGATTATGTAATTGTGATGAATTAGAATGATGAGACTATTGAATCTTAAACCTTAAATCCTCTTTATTAAGATGATGCCTTGACATAAAGAAGGCTTGATGAAACTAAAATAATGGGATAAATGGATCGGGTGTCACGTTCCGACACGTAGTATTAGGGGATCGGGTGTCACGTTCCGACACGTAGTATTAGGGGATCGGGTGTCACGTTCTGACACGTAGCATCAGGGGATCGAGTGTCACGTTCCAACACGTAGTATTAGGGGATCGGGTGTCACGTTCCGACACGTAGTATTAGGGGATCGGAGTGTCACGTTCCGACATGGTAGTAATAATGGATCGGAGTGTCACGTTCCGACACGATAATAATGAAGAGAATGAATCGTGAATTATGTTAATATACTCAAATTCAAAGAACCTATTTCCCAAATGAGTATGGTGTGGAGGCTTGAGTCCTCATGGTGTGCTTGGTGTTGTTGACAATGGTTCTGTACTTGTGATGTCACCTGTTAAGTATTGAAGTTGATTATATTATTATTCTATATATATTGCTTCTATTTTGAGTTGGCCGATGATACCTACTCAGTACGTTTCCTTGTACTGACCCCTATTGTATTTTTCTTTTTGTTATTTGTGGAGTGCAGCAAACGTGCCATCGACTTCGACTCGTCCGCAACTCTAGCCAGTCTCCAGCATATCAGATTTCAGGGTGAGCTATTATTCCTAGCTCAGACTGGAGTCTCTCCTTCACGTCTTGATGTCTTGAAGTTCGGACATGGACCATCTCTTTTACTTATTTTAGCTTCTTAAATACTCTTAGATTTAGAAATTTGAGGATAGATGTTCTTGGTGTGATGACTTCCAGATTTTGGAGATGATAGTTGATAAACTTTAGAAGCTATTTACTGGTTATATAAAGATTTTGAGTCTTCCGCATTATATTTTTGTTCATTATGGTTGAAATGTTGGTAAATGTGGGGTTTAGATTTGTTGGTTCGCTCACTAGTAGGATAAGTGTGGGTGCCACTCGCGGCTTGTTTGGGTCGTGACATATATATATATATTACATATGTAGATATATACATATGTATAATATATATAGCTATATATATATCTTATATATATATATTATGTATAATATGTATGTATATATATATATTATATATAATATTTAATATCTATATGTATATATATCTGTAGTATATATAGTCTATATATATATATATGTGTGTATGTCTATATAGAGCTCTATTCTCTATCTTATCTCTCTCTTCTCTCTATATATATCTATATATCTATACCTACAGTCCAACTATATCTAATAGATATATATACATACCTATATATATATATATATATATCTCTATATAGATATATAATAGACATACACATATAGATCTCTATATATATATATTAGATCTATTATATATATATAATCTATATATATAGATATTATATATAGATATCTTTATATATATACATATACATATATATATATATACATATACAGATTATATATATATATACATATACATATTATATACATTATACATATATATATATATTATATATATATATATATATATTATTATATATATTTATAATATATATATATATATATCTATATATATAATATATATATATATATATATGTTATATTGAGAGTTAGAGTTAAAGAGTTAAAAATTATTACAAAGTAACAATTATGCATAGAAACATAAACCAAATAAAATCGTCTTCTCCAATCTTCCTTCTCTTCGCGACTCTTCTAAATCTTAAATTCAAACCTGCTAAAAGGGTAATGTAACACAGATATATAATAATAACAAAAATCATAGTATCAAATATTTATAATAACCGATTGCTTTCACATTAACAACACACCAAAATAGATAAAGAATCATCATTGTGGCACATAAAGGAAAGGGTAATGACACTAACTCGGATGCTTCCTTGTTGTTTCATTTTTCAATACACTACAATATTCATATTTATGTAAAACCAAAGTTAAACTAATAGAAAGAACTAACCGATTATGCAGAATCATATGTCAGCAATGAACGAGTAAGTAAGGTTTTTGATCCACAACTACAACACAACTATACCCCAAAGAATGGTGCAAAGTCTTACTAAAGTTCTTAATTATCTTTCAAGAATAGAGAGTAATGTTCATAGTATTTCAAGAGAGAGAGAGAGCAATGAGAGAATGAGAGAACTTAGTGTAATGAGAGAACTTGTTATAAAAAGTGAGAATGAGTTGAGTTAGTGTGATGAAAGTATGAGAAGGAGGTCTCTTTATATAGTAGAAGATGGAGAAACAAATAAGCAAAATAAATTTAAAAGAATCAATTAGTCACAATTTTCTTATTTTAAAGGAGAGCCAAAAATCAAAAATATTTTAATTATTTTTTATCAAATATAAGCAAGTAAGAATAAATTAAGAGAGAGTAATATTATTTTTTCCTTAAATAAAGAAGAACAAAAATTAGAAAATTTGAAAAATATTTCATTACCAAAAATAGATAAGTAAGAATAAAAGTTGGAAAAAAACAATAATATTTTCTCTTAAATAAAGAAGCTAAAATTAAACTATTATTATTAAGCCACCAAATATAAACAAATAAGAATAAATTAGAAAGAGTAAAATTATTTTTTTCTTAACTAATGAAGAGGCATATAAAAATAAGTAAGAAATCAGCCAATTTTCAAGTAAGGAAAAGGAGATCAATTAATATATATTTTTATTATTTTTTATTCAGTCGTTCCAAAAAAAAAACTAATAACTCGTTATTAACAAACATGAATCAAGAAAAAATGAATTAATTATTTTTGAAAGGAAAGGGAAATCGATTTATAACACTGAATTCATTTGACAAAGATTAAAATTAGTTCAACATCTATTTTTTTTTATCAAATACGAAATATGCTGAAAACTTTAATTAAGGTAAACAAATAAGCCAAAACCCTTTTTACACCATCGAATAAAAGCTTACCATACACTAAACATGTAGAACAATTCCCTCCACATGCTAATTTTAGCATTTTAGACATATTGGGGCAAAGTTAACGAGCTCTAAATAGCAAAGCAGATCAATAACAATGCTAATAGGATTTTAAAGAATTAGATGAACCAAAATTATAGAAAAAAGAGCCATAATTGATTTATTGATTCAAAATCATAAATAAGCACCTAAATCTAGCTATGATGTACCATAAGAACAACAATGACATTGAGATTAATTCAAAGTGCAAATTATTCTAATTTCCAGAGAGACAAAATATGTGCTAGTTTTGATCGGCCAATTTGCACCATTTTACCATCAAGCATAATGAACATAATAAAACATTATTGTCAACAAATAAAATAAATCATAAGATGAGCAAGTGGAAGAGAAATAAAATAAAAGGATGTACCCAAGACTTTCAAACTACGCCGGAGCTTGTTGTGCTCACTTAGGGAGAGCCACTGCCGGAGTTGAAGCTGCTGCTGGCCGGTTTTCCTGCTCATCTTTGCCAGAGCCGTTGTCGCTAGTGGCTGCTGTCCGGAGTTGTTGGAAGCTGCTGCTGGTCCTCGGAGAGCTGTTGCTGGCTGGAGCAGTTGCTGCTGCAACTTGGAGCTGCTGGTCACCCCACCTGGATGTTGTTGTTGCCGGTGGTCCTGCAAAGAGATAAAAAGAAGAGGGGGCAGAGGAGAAGAGGCGAAGGGAGGAGAGAAATAAGAAGAGGGAGGCGGAGAGAGGGAGAAGGGGAGAAGGAAGGGAGAGAGAGGGAAAGAAGAAGACGGAAGGAGACAGGCGCCGGGTACTAAAATTGAAATGAAAGGGTGACTATAATTGAAATAAAATTTGAATTAGAAGTGGCTAGAATTGAATTGAAAGAAATTAAAATAAGATAGGTAGGATTTAAAATAATTTTGAGAAAAATTAGGAATTACTATTTAATTAAAAATACTACATATATTATATATTTTTATATAATTGAAAATCAATTAAATTTTAAAACATTCGAAATCATTAATATTTTAAAATATTTAATAATATTTACAATAATTTTATAAAGTAAAAATACTAAAAAATATATTTTCAAGTAAAATCGACTAAAATTCTAAACTAAAATAAATTTTAAAATACGTATTAATTAAATAGTAATCCAAAAAGTTAAAGGTCGGTCAAAATTGGGTGTCAACAGTATTGTATAAAAGTTTCCCTACTAGTCTTTGGTATTTTGTAATGTCGGTAAGAATTGTGTCACCTTCAGGAATTCCATTATTAATGTGTTTATCATACTGTACAGAAGTGAGTTTCTGATTCATCTCAAGTGATGTGCAGGCTGGCTTTGCTCCCCCTAGCCCAGATTCAGAAATTAGCTCTAATGCATATTTCCTTTGAGACATGAGTATGCCTCTGTCGGACGTAGAAAACTTAATTCCCAGAAAAAACTTAAGTTCACCTAGGTCCTTCATCTAGAACTTCTTTTGAATCTCCTGTTTAGTGTCACACAAGAGTTTCAGATTGTTTCCAGTAACTATAAGATCATCCACATACATTAGTACTATCATTGTGTCATAGCCAACAAACTTTGTGAATAAAGAGTAATTATAGTGACTCTGTTTGAATCCATTATCTACTAATGCTTCTGTTAGCTTCATGTTCCATTCTCTTGGTTCCTGCTTAAGTCCATATAATGACTTGTGGAGTTCACAGACCTTCTGAGTCTCCCCCTGTCTAGCAAAACCACTGGGAATAGTAATGTATACCTCTTCTAGTATACCACCCTCTAGAAGCTGCAAGAGCAACCACTGACCTAACTGTAACCATCTTAGCCACAAGACTAAAGGTTTCACCAATATCAATGCCTTGAGGAGAGGTACCACCCCTTTGCCACCAACCGTGCTTTATATCTTTCTATATCCCCTGAGGAGAGATACTTGATTTTATAAATCCATCGACAACCAATGGGTTTTTTACCAGGTGGAAGATCAACTATGCTTCATGTATTATTACTTTCTAAAGCTGATATATCCAGTTCTATAACTTTTATCCATGCAGGATCAGAAACAGCTTCATAAAAGGATGCAAGTTCACATACAACTGAGTAAGCCTTCAACACCTGGTTGTAAGCTTGTGACAAATGAGAGTAAGAGAGCTGATTAGTAATAGGGTAGGCACATGCATTTCCTTTAGTTGTAGTGACAAAGTCATGCAACCATATGGGGGGTTTACTCTGCCTAGTTGATCTCCTGGCTGGCCCAATTGTTGTAGACACATCTGGAGTCGGCTCTGTATGAATGGATAGAGCTGGTACAACTGAGTTTGTGGTGGAGGTTAAAGTGACAGACGGCTCACCTAGACTTTCAACATCAGGGAAAACTGTTTCTAAGACTGGAAATATGGGATTAGAAAATGCTTTGAGATCTTTAAATGGATATAGATGTTCATAAAAAATTACATGTCTGCTCACAAAAATGAGTGAGCATGAACATCATATAAAATATACCCTTTTTGAGTTGAAGAATAACCCATGAAGACAACATGAATTGCTTTAGAGGCAAACTTATCTAAGACTTTGGGACACGCAACATAATACAAACACCCAAAAACTTTGAGGTGCGATAAGGAGGGAGGGTGAAGATAAAGTTTTTCAGAGGAGGACTTGAAACCAAGGACTTTGGAAGGAAGCCTATTCAGAATATAAACAACTGTATACACACATTCACCCCAAAACTTGAGTGGAATACATGCTTGGAACCTGATAGCTCTAGCAACATTTAGTATGGTCCTATGTTTTCTCTCAGTCACCCCATTTTGTTGTGGGGTGTATACACAAGTAGTTTGATGAACAATACCAAGATCACACATTAAATTTTTAACCACATGACTAAGAAACTCACAACCTTTATATGTATTTAAGACTTAAACTTTAGTAGAGAACACATTTTCAACCTGTGTGAGAAATTGTATGAGAACAACAACAATGTCAGCCTTAGTTGCAATCAGAAAAACCCATGTGTATCTGCTGTAAATCATCTACAATAGTCACAAAAAATCATTTTCCATTATGAATGGGTACTCTGTATGGTCCCCATATATCACAACGTAGCAACTCAAAAGCAGATTTGGACATAGTAGTGCTTACAGAAAAAGAAAGTTTTGTGTGCTTTGCTAAAGGACACACTGTACAGTGAGTGTGATCCTTGTTTTGTAACAAACTAAGAGACTCATGTCATTTTATTACATCAATAGGTGCATGACCTAACCTCCGATTCCATACATCAACAGTTTTAGAATTAGACATAGACTTTGACATAGATTCATCACTAAACAGTCTTCTACTACTAGTATTGACCAATTTTTTTTTGGAGCTTGATGTGGTCCTTGGTGTGAACCTCTTTGTAGTATGTAAAGCCCATGATACTTCTTACCAATCCCCTTCACCTGACCAATGGAGAGATCCTGGAGATGCAAAAATTGGGAAAGAAGCCTACCAAGCAGTGACTTCCTTAGTCAGTTTAGAAATTGACAATAAATTTACTTTAAAGTCAGGTAAGAAGAGAACATTGGAGATAGTATGATTAGTACATATATTAGTTATACCAATATGAGACACTAAAAGTGTATTTCGATTTGGCAAGTGTACTTAACTATCTAAGTTAGCAGGTGCTTCCATACATGTAGTTAGTGTGTTAATTTGGGAGGTGATGTGAGCGTAGCTCCGGTATCTATTATCCATTCATTAACATCATAGGTACACACAAAAGCTGAAAAAGGAATACCTGCATCTATAGAAGCCACTCTAGCAGGTGGAGTAGATGTCGTTTCACCACCAGGCCTGGATAATAGCTGCAGGATCTGTTGATACTGGTCCTGAGTGAAAAGAGCTCCAGTTTGTTGAATTTTAGTTGACTGAGCTTCTGATTAAAGACTTTGAGGCAGTTCAACTTGATTATCAAACCTTCCTAAAGATAGACTTTTCCTTTTAGACTTAAAATCAGTTGGATATCCAACTATCTTGTAACACTGATATTGGTATGACCTCTGCAGCCACAATGAACACATTGCACCATTGGCCTCCTTCCTTTGTAAGTTCTA
This sequence comes from Solanum peruvianum, assembly GCA_027705065.1. NCBI lineage: Eukaryota > Viridiplantae > Streptophyta > Magnoliopsida > Solanales > Solanaceae > Solanum > Solanum peruvianum. Next base: position 52,626,124 of record JAKWJD010001764.1, read on the forward strand.
GATGTGCTAGCACCACTAGTAGAAACCTCCATTTGTCATTGATGAACTTCCCTTCAAGATCTAGATCCATGGGTATACGTAGTACCTCTGTGACTGTACAAGGTTGTGCCATTAATTGCACCAGTTCCTGAATTAATTGAAGCAGAGGAAACCAAATTCCTTAACTCTCTTGATCCATAAGAAGAGAATATGTTTTATTTACCGTAGGAATTGGATTCATCATAAGAATTTGGCTTTGAAGAGGAGAATAGGACTCATTCAGACCCGTTAAGAAATGTAACAACCTTTGGTACTCACAATGTTCTCCAAATTTCCTTGACTCTGGACAAGGACATGAAGGGCAGGGCATGAGTGCATCATACTCATCCCAGAGATCTCTTAACTTCGAGAAGTAGTCAGCAACTGACATTGTTCCTTGTGAGAGAGTGTTGATCTCCCTGTGAAGATGAAAGATCCTAGATCCATTAACAGTGTCGAACCGCTCTTTCAAATCCAACCATACTTTTTGTTAGCATCAGAAGCATACACAAAAAACTCAGCATTCCAGGTCGAACTGCATTCATAATCCAAGATAACACCACAGCATCGCATTTCTCCCATTGATCATGCAACACTGGTTCGAACAGAGATTTAGGGAAACGACCATCGACAAACCTTTACTTGCTTCGACCTACAAGTCCAATCCTAAAGGATCTACTCCATAGTGCATAGTTCTCAGATCCAGTTGATTGGAGAGAGATGAGTGAGCTACCTGGAGTGTCTGTATGTTGTAGAAAGAGTGGGTGATTTTGATCATTAATTGGAAAAATTGCCATGGACGGAGCACTATTACATGTAATAGTTGTAGCAAATGCAATTGTCATTTCAATGAACACAGAAATACTTCAATTTGCCTTTGATGTTGCCTTGTGATTCACCAAAAAAACAATGGTGAGATCTGAGCACCTAATGAAGGAATTTGACTGTGGAATAAGCCTATGATTTTGGGCTCTGATACCATGTAAACTCCATTAATGGAGATTCATAAGTTGCTAACTTGTAGAGAAAGAAAAGGATAGAAGAGAGAAGAAATGAAGAGAAAATTTACTTTTACATTGAATTGACTTATCTAACTATTACATTCATGTAGCTGACTATTTATAGTTTAGCTTATACACATTCAGTTATCAACCTAACTATGTACAGTTGTACATTTTCTAACAAACTAACTATTCACACCATATGGCTTGTACATTGAACTTCATTGATCAACAGAAATCATGGTTATTGGTGAAATTTTTGCTTTTGAAAATGCTACAGTTACTAATAATGATTCAACAAGTGTTGTGTATGTACTTCCCTCAGACTGCCCAATTATGATGCTTGTTTCTACTCAATTCGATGGAGCAGTTTATCGCTCATGGAGAAGAGGAGTGATGCGAGTTCGGTGAAAAGCAAACTCGGATTCGTTTATGAAAGTTGTGTGAAGCCAATTGTGAATTCTTCCATGTCACGCCAATGGCAGATGTGCGACGACATGGTAACATCCTAGGTTTTGAATTCTCTGACTAAAGAGATTTTGGATAGTGTAGAATATGTCAACGATTCTATGGAACTGTGGAATGAACTAGAAGATCGCTATGATCAGACAAACGGAGACAAGTTGTATAAAATTTAAAGGAAATCAATGATCTCACACAGAGGGTTCTCGACATCACTGTTTACTACACGAGGATGAAGAAATTATGGGAAGAACTAAGCACATTTAATGTGAGAAATCAATGTAGTTGTGTCTGTGTGTGTGCAAAGGAAAACATGCATAAAGCAGAACATGATCGTTGCTTAATCCAGTTTCTTATGGGGCTAGATGAGATAAATATACAGTGGCGAGGGGTAATATTCTTATGATGAATCCACTCTCCTCAATGGCATATGTTTTTTCATTGCTAATTCATGAGGAAAGACAGAAAGAATTTCGACCTGCAGGTCGAATGTCCATAGATGCAACTTCTCTGAATGCAAGTTTTGTTCCTAACAAAGTCAACCTAACAAGGAATTTTAGAACTAACTACAATAGGGGTAACAACAACCCTGGTGGAAACAATAATTTTTCAGGCAACACTTTCTATCAAAGTAGCAGAAGTGGAAGAAATGCCTTGGTTTGTGACTTTTGCAAGAGACTATGTCACACCAGAGATAGATGCTACAAGATCCATGGTTATCTCCCAAGTAACAACAAAGCACCTAATTACATAGTTAGCTCAATAGTCAGCTTTACAAACCAAACAATCAGAACTTTAAAGGAAATAGAGTGATAGCTAATATACATGGAAGTCCTACTGATTCGATGTCTACTAATTTTGCTAACAGGGAAGAGTTTTCACGAATCGATGGTTGTTCTAATGCTAATATCACAAAGGAGCAATATGTACAGATCAGTGATTTGATCTAGCACTTTCAGAATGAGAATATAAGGGAGAGATCCAACACTAACACTTCGAATGCTAATGCCATTCTATGAACTTTGCAAGTATTGTTGTTTGTTTTTCTTCTGTTGATATTGACAAACATATATGTAAATGTTTTGAATCAAATCTTGATATGTGGATTATAGACTCAGGGGCATCCAATCATGTGACCTTTAACAGAAATTCCATAACCAATATTAAAACCTTACCTTGTCCTTTGTTAGTTTCACTGCCTAATGAGTACAGAGTTAAAGTAGTTGAATTTGGTGATGTGTTAATCAATTCTCAGATTAATTTACATAAAGGGTTATATGTTCCTTCATTCAAGTACAATCTCATTTTGATTCATTTATTGCTAAATTCCATGAACTGCATAGTTTTGTTCACTAGTGCATTATGTCTTTTGCAGACCCCTTTAGTGAAGAGGCCTTAGGTGATTGGTAGTTGCAAAGATGGACTGTATTTCCTTTGTGCAAAATGTTTGAAAACTGCTGACAGTGTCAATGTTAGACCTATGTGTTTTTATTTTTCTAATAATAGTCACATTCCTTTTCTTGTCACTATTGGAGATGATACTTTAGTTGACACTAAGCCATTTCATGAAACCACTTGTAAGATACCCACATATGACATATCTTCTCAAGTCTTTCCTAATTCACTCATTTGTACTTCTACTGCAAGTAATGAAAATATGTTGTCTGCTAATAAATCATGTGTGACTGCAAAAGATAGTGTAGATCTGTTGTGGCATAACAGGCTTGGCGATAACATAAGGACTATATCCACACTTCTAGCTAATTTTTCTCCAAAATAATCCTTGTTATACACCATTTTCCCAATGTCTAGACAAGAAAGATTGCCCTTCAAACAAAGTAGTAGCCAAACCAATTCCAAATTTGAGTTATTTCATATTTACCTATGGGGACCATACGATGAACCTACTTATGATCACTATAAGTACTTCATCACTCTTATGGATGATTACAGTAGGTCTAGTTGGACCCATCTCCTATTGCCCTCCATGTATTAAAGTCATTTACAAGTATGGTGGAAAATAAATTCAAAACCACCAGAAAAAGCATCAGGTCTGATAGTGGCCAAAAGTTTACTAACAATGAAGCAATCCAGTTCTTTCTAAATTAAGGCATTGTCCATCAGAAAAGTTGTCCATATACACCATAACAAAATAGTGTGGTAGAAAAAAATACAAATGCTTACTAGAAACAGCAGGGCACTCTTGTTTCAATCCGAACTGTCTCTAAAATTCCGGGAAAGTGTATTCCAACAGCTACCCAACTAATAAACAGCTCCCTTCAAACCATCTCCACAATAAATGGCATATGAACTACTATACAATAGAAAACCAAGCTACAATAACTCAGATCCTTTGGATGTCTTTGCTACCCCACTGTACCTAAGGTTCACAGAAACAAGTTTGGACCAAGAACCACACCTCATGTTTTTGTGGGATATCCTTTTGGAACTAAAGACTACAAGGTAATGAGTCTAGCCAGAAGAAAGATATATGTGTCTAGAGAAGTAGTATTCCATGAATACATTTTTCCTTTTTATTTGTCATTAGACAAATGTTCTGCTCTTAGAGATATCCATAACACCTTTCCTAGTTTTGTTGATTTTTTTATTGTAATGATTCAAGGTCTCATAATAATTATGTAAATGATCAAAGAGTTGAAGCTTATGGAGACAGTAATTCATGTTCTAACTCTGGACTCTAACTTATTAATGAACAACAACCTCCACAATTACCATCCTAATCATCACCCTCTCAATCCATTGACCACTCTCAACCACAAGCTGGAGAACACCAACCCATACAACCATCTCAACCTTTAGAAAGAAAATCAGATAGAGAACAAAAACTTCTTGTTAACATTACTGTCACCAGGCCTTCCATGAACACTACACCTACTACATCTATTCATCCTAACAATTACCTTTCACTCAAATCATTGTTCCCCAGACACCATCACATCTCCCCCGATGTCCTTGCATCTAATAGTCACGCTTTGGTTAAGAATGTTTGCCATGACAGGGATCCATTATCATATGAAAAAGCATCTATTAGTCCTGCCTGGAAGAAATCCATGATTCAGGAATTTGAAGCCCTCTATGCTAACAACACATGGAGTCTTGTTGAATTACTAATAGGGAAACAAGAAATTGGATGAAAATGGTTGTACAAAGTTAAGCACAAAGCTTATTGGAGCATTGAAAGATTCAAGGCAACGTTAGTAGTGAAAGGCTACACTCGATAGGCTGGAGTGGACTACACAGAAACATACTCACCTGTAGTAAAATGACAACTGTCAGGACCTTGGTGGCATGTGTTGTAAAGAAAGGGTGGAGTATCTCTCAACTTGATATCACCAATACATTTCTTCATGGTAATATACATGAAGAATATATGCAAGTACCACCACGTCTTGAGGTTTATGATAATAGATTAGTGTGCAAGATTAAAAATCACTCTATGGACTAAAGTAGGCTAGCATGTAATGGTATGCCAAATTGACTGAAGCTTTGTCTCTTAGAGGATACCCACACTCAAATCATGATTACTCATTATTCTACAAAAATTCATGATCTCTGTTAGTATTTTTGATAGTATATGCAGATGGTGTTCTTCTCACAGGCACAAACACCACTGAAATCACATAACTTAAGTAGTACTTGCACGACACTTTCAAGATAAAGGACCTTGTATAACTTCACTATTTTCTGGGACTAGAAATTCTTGATATAGCAGAAGGTGTACTCATTTCCCAGAGAAAGTTTGTGTTGGACCTGTTAAGAGAATATGATTGTTTCAACTATGCTCCACTATCCTCTCTATTAGATCCAAATGTTAAGCTGAGATCAAAATAAGGAGTACATGTCTCTGATCCTACATACTACAGAAAATTAATTAGAAAACTGAATTTTCTCACAAACACTAGATTGGACATAGCATTCAGTATCCAACAATTAAGTCAGTTCATGCAAGATCCTAGGATTCCCCATTTACAAGCTGCATTTCATCTGCTCAGATACTTGAAACAAGATCCCACATTAGGAGTACATTTATCAAATGATGTTGATTGTACAGTGCAAGCCTATTGTGACTCTGATTGGGCCTCTTGTCTAGACTCCAGGAGATCAGTGAGTGGATATTTAGTTTTTCTCGGGAACAACCCTATTAGTTGGAAATCCAAGAAGCAAGAGACCATTTCCTTATCATCAGTTGAAGAAAATTATAGGTCATTCAGAAAGGTGGTATGAGAACTTACTTGGCTACACAGACTGCTCACTGAATTAATTATACATGATCCTTCTCTCATTGTTGTTTACTGTGATAGCCAATCTGCCATACACATTACTCATAACCCTGTGTTTCATGAGAGAACCAAATACATAGAAGTTTACTATCATTTTGTACGAGATAAACTTCAGGAGGGGCTCGTATGCTTACAACATGTTCCTTCTAACAATCAACTTGCAGACATCCTTACCAAGGCTTTTACTGGATTTAAGCACTCAACTATCCTAGACAAGCTGGCTATGAGATTATCACCACTAACTTGAGGAAGGGTATTAAAGATTGTAATTAATATATTAATCGTGTTTCAGTTTTAGTTAGTCCACTAATCAATTAATTAGTTAGAAGTTGTTAGTGAGTTAGATTAGTTATATTCTCTCTAGAAGATTCTAATGCAAATGTTATGCTCATGTATATATACCCCAACTGTGAATGGAAGCACTTCACTTTTCCATTTCAACAAAAATACAATTTTCTTTTCTCTGCATTCAATTTGAGTTCCGCCATTGATGCAATTTTGATAATTTATTTATCCGTTTATAGATTCTTTTTTTCTTGAGTGAAATTCAAGTTATGACTATAAAAGTCATTAATAATATGTCAAAATTGAGATTAAGTGAGTCAAATTAGGCGAGTCATGACTAAACGCAATTGTTAGCACATTTGAGCTCAAAATAAATTGGAGCAGGTCATGACTCAATTTAATTTCTATTTTACTTCATTTTAATATGTCCAATTCAAAATCAATCCACACATATGACACCCCTATGCATTTATGTGAGGTATAGGCTTTTGAAATTATATGTCATATTAAACACATGATAATATTTGTATGGTTATAAAAATTTCTCAGTAATAGTAAAATTGAAAGAATAAAGTTCACTATTTTCTAAGTTTATTATTATTATTATTATTATTTATAAAATAAATTAAAAAATAATAGCATTTTCATGGAGAATACATCCCCTTACATTTTTTTTTTCAAACTTGTCGACTCGTGTGGTAATGTTGAGAGAGAAATACACACACAACAGAAAAAAAACAAAATAATAATAGTCCCTAGGGTAGTTTCAAAGGCCATATTTAAATTTCCCATAACCATGGGGGCGGCTTTTATTAACTCTATTATATATATATATATATAGATATATATATAGATATACAATATAATATATATATAATATATATAGATGATATTCTAGTATTTAGCAAAGAATATAAAAGAACATTTAGGACATTTGCAAACAGTTTTTAGATTATTCGTTAATAATGGAATAATAATTAGTAAAAAGAAAATGGAACTATGTAAAAATTATATAAATTTTTAGGAATTATTTTAGGAGAAGGAAAAGTTAAATTACAACCTCTATAGCTAAAAAAAAGCATTAGATATGCCAGACAAATTAGATAATTTAAAAATTACAAAAATTTCTAGGGATAGTTAATATGCAAGACCTTATAAAAGATTTAGGAAAAATAGCAGGACCGTTGTATTCTAAGACAGGAAATAAAGGACAAAGAAATTTTAATATAGAAGACATAAAATTAGTACAAGAAATCAAAGAGAGAATAAAAACATTCCCGACCTAAATATGCCATTAGAAACAGATTATTTAATAATAAAACAGATGGAAGCTTTGAGGATGGGGTGCAGTACTAAAATCAAAACCACATAAATATAGTAGTAAACAAGAAGAAAAGATATGCGCCTATCAAAGTGGAAAATTTAAAGAAAAGGAATAGGCTAGTATAGATGTTGAAATTTTAGCTGTATATATGGTTTAGATAGTTTTAGAATTTATATTTTAAATAAACCAGAAATATTAGTAAGAACAGACTGTGAAGCATAGTAAAGTTTTATAAAAAAAATTAATAATAAAACTAGCAGTAGAAGAAGATGGTTAAATTTTTAGATACCATATCTATTTACAATTATCTATAGTCTTTGAGCACATCAAGGAAATGATAATAATATTGCAGATCAATTAAGTAGATTACTAATTAAAACTTAATTTTCACAGAATGAGACCTCTACTATCAGACAAAGGTAAAAGGGTTCAACCTTCAACCTCAGGTTGGCAGACTCTTATAAGCAGATGTATTAGCTAATTACATTTTAAATCATTAGACAAAATTGACGATGTTAGGATAGAAAGAATGCAATTTGGAATACAAAGCTTAATTGCATATGAACCGTCAAGTTAACATTTAGACATTTACCTAACTGTCAATTAGACAAAACACAGACATGTCTTATAGATAACATATGGATAGCACATAATAAAAAAGACACTAAATATATAATTGCTGTTTTAAATGCTTTAGGATATTATTTTACCAGTAAAAAAATACAGAAAATAGATTTAAATATTATGTAGTAATCCATGGTAAGACAAACGGTGTGTTTCAAACATGGATAGAAGTTTTAGATTCAATCAGAGATTTTCGTAAACCACTTTTTAAAGGTTTTAATGTTTTTACTGAACCCTTAGACTATGCTAGAGGAACATTAGGACCAAATTATTATATTTCTCCAGCTCTCAGACAAAACCCAGAAAAAATCCCACAGTATAACATCCAAAAAGACACAAATAAAATTATATTTTGTGACCATTGCTCATCCATGACTGAAGCATTCAAGAGGCTAATTTGAGAAAGAAGCCTTAATGGAAGAAAATGCCAAGCTCAGGGAAAGACTTAGCAAATTGGAAAGCAAGGTAAGAATATACAAACTCAGACAGATACACAGGGTTCTCCATCCCAAACAAAAATGGATGAGATGGGGTGCATTCCCCACTGAATGCTAAGAAATCTACTGTATCGGATAATGATACAGCTAGTCCGGTTCAAACGGTAGCCGGTAAAGACTTCTCAACCCGTTAATGGCTTGTCACTTTGCCAAAAAGTGAAAGAGACGAAGGATCATCTTCAAGAAGAAAATTACCACTTTCATTAACCAGACATCAGAACAAAAAGTTAAAAAAGCCCAAAAAAATAAAGAGTTAGAATTCCTAATAACCCAGACTGTAGAAAAACTACTCAAAACAAAGACAAGAAAAAGATAAACACATAAACCCAAAGCCCAATACAAAGCCCAAGACAAATTCTACTCCTAGTTCAAATAATTCGGATAATCTTGAAGACCCAATGCAATTTGCCCAAGACCCTAATGATGATGATTCAGGAGCAAGTTTTGATTCAATTGCATTGCATAATTTAGACACATAAAATAATAATAATAATAATAATAATAATAATATATATATTAATATATATATATAATATTATATATGTATATTAAATATGGTCTTTGTATATTACATTCAAAAGAGGGATGCCTCTTTAGTCAAATATGTGAGTCCCACTTTACTCACTACCACACATGTGGAAAAACTGTTGGGACGCGTCTTATTAAAGTAAGAGATAAGATAGACAGATATCAGATTCCAAGGACAATAATGCAAGAAGAAGGGATAATGACTTCACGTGACGATGGGGCCCAAATGAGTACCCGGCTGAAGTGATAAGATTCCCTTTTCCATTTGAAATCCGGAATTTGAAGTCCGAAGACGCCTATAAATATCAGACACTATCAGAAGAAGGAGAGAAGAGCAAGAGAGCAAAGAAGAACAAAATACCTACAATCTGCAATTCTCAGATCCTCCCAAAAATCTTCCTCTTTTGTATAAAAAAAAAAAAAAAAAATTCTTAAGTTCTTAGGCTTTAGCTTCAAGTTTTTTCAAAGTTATTTTGGAAGTAGTTCGGGTTTCCCGAAAGGGAAACTTCACTCTGTTCTAAATATGTAAGTTTTCATATTTAAGTTTTTAGTAAACTTCCCATATATGTAAATTATGTGTGTTTTATATAAATCATGTGTGATTATGATTATTTAAGTTTATAAATTTTATCATGAATCTATGTTACTTAGTATATGGTTAGTCTCTTAGCTTCTTAGAAATATCGATGGATTAACCTGTAAAATTCCTAGGAAATTGTCAGGTTAATTGTTCTGAGAAAAAGAACTATGAATAACCAAATCCGGGGTGTGTGTTAAAGAAGATTTTTTTAAGAACAAAGGCTAAGAGAAAGAGATGAACAGTAATAATAGATTCGTGAATGGACAGAGTCCATAAAAAAAAAAAAAGAAAAAAAAAAGGGAAGTTAAGCTAAAAAAAATAAAATGATAACTACATACATAACAGAACAATAGAGTGAAGGAGTAATGATAGGACTACACAAATAAAAAAAAACCTAAGAAAAAAACACAATATATTGAAAAATCTCCTTATTTATTGAAATATCCATATATCCTTATTGAAATAATCTCTTTTTTATTGAAATTCACTATTGGTTCTTTAGATCTAAAAGACATTATATGAGAAAAGACTATTATTTTAGAAAAACTTGTGCTATAAATAGAAATTTATTTTATAATAGACAACTTTTTTAAAAGATATAAAAATTATAAGAAAGTACTATAGAGGAAATGCCTTTAGAAGGAATGAATATGGAAATAATATTAGAAGAAGATTATGCAGTAAGATATAGCTATAGAAAAAGCAAAAGAAATATGCAAAGAAATAATAATAGATTATACATGTAAAGATGTAGTGTAAATTAAAAGATTAAGTTTAGAAAAAGTATTATCTCATTTTAAAAATATGTGAACAAAGAAATGATAATAAAAGGATATAGATTAGAAAAAGATTTACAAGATAAATTAGATAAAAGCAATAATATAATGACACAAATACAAGACGAACAAGACAATGATAGTGAAATATCCGAATTAGAATCTATACTTAGTCAGAAAGAATTAATGGAAACAGCTAGTTCTAGTAGTCCATTTCAAAGAACAAATGAACAAGGACATACTGCAGACAATAGCACAGGAAATATACCACGTAGAAGAGTATATAGACAAGGAGATACTCCAACAATAGAAGTAAAACCTATGGGAAAAAGAATGCCTATAGAAGAACCAATAAATACTCCAAGAAGGAGGAAGTAAAGGTAAAAATCTTAATATAGCAGCACATGATCCACAAAGGTGGAATTCAGTAATAGACTTATGGAAAGGAATAGTAGTAGCAGACTTATAAAAAAATTATACAGAAACAGATGCTGAAACTATGTACAAATATTTAGAAAACTTTTTAGGAGAATCAACTAAAGCATTATGGGAAAGCTTATAAAGTAGAATTCCCATCAGAATTCAGTATTTAGTTGTCATTAGGACCAAATCCTTATAACTTTAAAATAAAATACATACATTAATAACAGGGAGAAGATCCAAATAGTGGATTATTAGCTCTACAACGAAATGCAGTAAGCTAATAAAATTAGAAAATTAAGTATAGTAATTGGTATTATATAAAGAAGAATTTTTAAATGATTACTTCTATTATTGTACAATTAGCGGAAATGCTTTTGACCAAGACTTAGGTAAAAAACTATTAATAAATTACCAGGAGCTTTAGGAAGAGAAATAGAAGAAAGATGGACTAAAAGAGATGGAGTAGCTCAAAACCCTCAAGCAAAATGGTCAATAGGACATAGAATACAACATATAATGGAAATACTACAAGAAAAAGTACTAATCTACAAATACAAAGCAGTTAAAAAAACAGAATGAAATGAATTCTGTAAAGATATAATATATACAACTCAAAGTTATGATAAAGATCAATATAAAATAAAAGATATAAAAAATATCACCCACAAAATAATAGAGAAAATAATAGGAAAGGATATTTCTTAGAAAATCCTCAGCAAGAAAACCATATCTAAATAGGGACAACATGTTGAAAATATAGAACAGATAGAAATTATAAAAATAAGCTAGAATGTTTTACATGTGGAAGTATAGAACATTTAGCAAATACTTGTCTTAAAAGATATAATGCTAAAACCAGAATGCACAACTAGTAGAAGAATTTAATGAAGCATCATTAAATGTAGACGAATATATGTCAGACAATGAAAGTATTTACTCTATAGTAAGTATTGATATAGATCAAAAACAAAGAAGAAGATTTTAATTCAGAAGGAGAAGAATTAATTAATGAAATAGGAATAGAAGACTTGAATATAGATAATCTAAAAATAAATTTTATGAAATATGTAGAATGTGAACATAATTTGGAAAAGGATACTGGATTAGATAGTAATCCATGTAACTGGTGTAAATGGTACCCAAGCAAACATAAAAGAGCTAAATGCAATAATGTTTTATAAAAGGATGTATAAATTGCATAGAGACTCAATTAGGAATAATAACTCAAAAAGGAAAAGAAATATACACAGAAGAACCTCTGGTAATTTAAAAGTGCTAGTATTAGAAGCAAAAATAAAAGAATTAGAGAAAGAGTAGTAAGGTTAGAAAAAGGAAAAAAATATACAACAGGAACAACCAATAGATAATCAAGAATTAATGAATATAGAATCTAACACTTTAATATGTAATGAAGACAAAAATATAAATACTATTAAAATATTAGCAAAACTTCAGGTTGGAAAATATGAAATAGAGATTTAGCATTAATAGATTCAGGATGTACTAAAAGTATTTTAAATAAAAAGATTGTACCCATAGAATTAATAAAACTTTAGAAAAACCACTTGCAGCCATGCAAATGGATGGAACACATAATATATAGACATTATATAGATAGAGCTCAAATAAGTTTCTTAAATACTTGTTCAGATTTTATAAACCCACCTATAAAATGGATAAAAATATGGGTAAGAGATTTAGATATAAGGGTAGCTTTTGTGTTAGGATTAGATTTTATGTACATAACAAAGGATGAACTTTAATAACTAGAGACGGAATACTTTTTATGAAAAATATTACTTATTACTTCAGTTTTAACTAATAAAATTGAAACTAAACTAAGAAATAAAGAAAAAATGTTGGATAACTGTGAAAAAATATACAATGTATTAAAAAGGAATGTAATACATTATATGAAAATACATTAGAAATAGATGAAGAAGATGAAAGAATTAATAAAAAAATTATGTTTTAATAGAAATGGAGACAGAATTATACAATTTTAAACACAGGAATTCAGCAAATAGGACAGAGAAAAAATCAAAAAGACCTCGATAAATAGTAAAAATATTAGATCAAATAGAATATCGGAGGAGAAAAACCCTAAAACATTGGGAAAAAAATCAATAGTATGTAAATTAGATATCATAAACCCAGAATATATAATAAAACAGCCTCTATAGAAGCCACAAATCAAGATCAGAAGACTTTAAAATACAAATTAAAGAATTATTAGAATTAGTAGAGTAATAAGAAGATCAACTTCAAACATAGATCAGCTGCCTTTATGGTACGAAATCATAATGAATTAGTTAGGGGAAAGGCCAGAATGGTCATAAACTATAAGAGATTAAATGATAATACTAGAACAGATGGATATAAATTACCAGATATATAAAACAGAATTAATAAATAGATTCAAGGAAAAACAATTTTAGTAATTTGATTGTAAGTCAGGATACTGGCAAATAAAATGCATCCAGACAGTGTAGAATGGACAGCATTTACTTGTCCTGAAGGACATTTTGAATGGCTAGTTATGCCATTTGGATTAAAAACAGCACCTCCAATATTTCAAAGAAAAATGGATAAAATATTTGGAGAATACAAAAGATTTGTTTTAGTATATGTAGATGATATTCTAGTATTTAGCAAAGATATAAAAGAACATTTAGGACATTTGCAAACAGTTTTTAGATTATTCATTAATAATGGAATAATAATTAGTAAAAAGAAAATGGGACTATGTAAAAATTATATAATTTTTTAGGAATTATTTTAGGAGAAGAAAAAGTTAATTACAACCTCATATAGCTAAAAAAGCATTAGATATGCCAGACAAATTAGATTAATTTAAAAATTTACAAAAATTTCTAGGGATAGTTAATTATGAAAGACCTTTTATAAAAGATTTAGGAAAAATAGCAGGACCGTTGTATTCTAAGACAGGAATAAAGGACAAAGAAATTTTAATATAGAAGACATAAAATTAGTACAAGAAATCAAAAAGAGAATAAAAACATTCCTGACCTAAATATGCCATTAGAACAAATTATTTAATAATAGAAACAGATGGAAGCTTTGAAGGATGGGGTGCAGTACTAAAATCAAAACCACATAAATATAGTATTAAACAAGGAAGAAAAGATATGCGCCTATCAAAGTGGAAAATTAAAGAAAAAGGTAATAAGGCTAGTATAGATGTTGAAATTTTTGTTGTAATATATGGTTTAGATAGTTTTAGAATTTATATTTTAAATAAACCAGAAATATTAGTAAGAACAGACTGTGAAGCAATAGTAAAGTTTTATCAAAAAATTAATAATAAAACTAGCAGTAGAAGAAGATGGTTAAATTTTTTAGATACCATATCTATTTACAATTCTATAGTCTTTGAGCACATCAAAGGAAATGATAATAATATTGCAGATCAATTAAGTAGATTACTAATTAAAACTTAATTTTCACAGAATGAGACCTCTACTATCAGACAAAGGTAAAAGGGTTCAACCTTCAACCTCAGGTTTGGCAGACTCTTATAAGCAGACTGTATTAGCTAATTTATATTTTAAATCATTAGACAAAATTGACGATGTTAGGATAGAAAGAATGCAATTTGGAATACAAAGCTTAATTGCATATGAACCGTCAAATTTAACATTTAGACATTTACCTAACTGTCAATTAGACAAACAACAGACATGTCTTATAGATAACATATGGATAGCACATAATAAAAAAGACACTAAATATATAATTGCTGTTTTAAATGCTTTAGGATATTATTTTACCAGTAAAAATACAGAAAATAGATTTAAATATTATGTAGTAATCCATGGTAAGACAAACGGTGTTGTGTTTCAAACATGATAGCGTTTTAGATTCAATCAAGATTTTCGTAAACCACTTTTTAAAGGTTTTAATGTTTTTACTGAACCCTTAGACTATGCTAGAGGAACATTAGGACCAAATTATTATATTTCTCCAGCTCTCAGAAAAACCCAGAAAAAATCCACAGTATAACATCCAAAAAGACACAAATAAAATTATATTTTGTGACCATTGCTCATCCATGACTGAAGCATTCAAGAGGCTAAATTTGAGAAATGAAGCCTTAATGGAAGGAAAAATGCCAAGCTCAGGGAAAGACTTAGCAAATATTGGAAAGCAAGGTAAGAATATACAAACTCAGAGTACACAGGGTTGTCCATCCCAAACAAAAATGGATGAGATGGGTGTGCATTCCCCACTGAATGCTAAGAAATCTACTGTATCGGATAATGATACAGCTAGTCCGGTTCAAACGGTAGCGGTAAAGACTTCTCAAACCGTTAATGGTCTGTCACTCTTGCCAAAAAGTGAAAGAGACGAAGGATCATCTTCAAGAAGAAAATTACCACTTTCATTAACAGACAATCAGACAAAAAGTTAAAAAGCCCAAAAAAAAAAGAGTTAGAATTCCTAATAACCAGACTGTAGAAAAACTACTCAAACAAAGACAAGAAAAAGATAAACACATAAACCCAAGCCCAATACAAAGCCAAAGACAAATTTCTACTCCTAGTTCAAATAATTCGGATAATCTTGAAGACCCAATGCAATTTGCCCAAGACCCTAATGATGATGATTCAGGAGCAAGTTTTGATTCAATTGCATTGCATAATTTAGACACAAAAAAAAATAATAATAATAATAATATATATAGATATATATATATATTATTATATATATATATATATATATATATATCTATATATAATATATATATATATATATATATATATATATATATGTATATTAAATATTGTCTTGTAATATTACATTCAAAAGAGGGATGCCTCTTAGTCAAATATTGGAGTCCCACTTTACTCACTACCACACAGTGGAAAAACTGTTGGGACGCGTCTTATTAAAGTAAGAGATAAGATAGACAGATATCAGATTCCAAGGACCATAATGCAAGAAGAAGGGATAATGACTCACGTGACGAGGGGCCCAAATGAGTACCCGGCTGAAGTGATAGATTCCTTTTCATTTGAAATCCGGAATTTGAAGTCCGAAGACGCCTATAAATATCAGACTACTATCAGAAGAAGGAGAGAGAGAGCAAGAGAGCAAGAAGAACAAAATACCTACAATCTGGCAATTCTCAGATCCTCCCAAAAATCTTCCTCTTTGTATAAAAAAAAAAAAAAAAAAAAAATTTTTAAGTTCTAGGCTTTAGGCTTCAAGTTTTTTCAAAGTTATTTTGGAGTAGTTCGGGTTCACCGAAAGGGAAACTTCACTCTGTTCTAAATATGTAAGTTTTCATATTTAAGTTTTTAGTAAATTACACATATATGTAAATTATGTGTGTTTTATATAAATCAGTGTGATTATGATTTTTAAGTTTATAAATTTTATCATGAATCTATGTTACTTAGTATGGTTAGTCTCTTGCTTCTTAGAAATATCGATGGATTAACCTGTAAATCCTAGGAAATTGTCAGGTAATTGTTTGAGATAAAAAAGAAACTATGAATAACCAAATCCGGGGTGTGGTTAAAGAAGATTATTTTTAAGAACAAAGGCTAGAAAGAGATGGAACAGTAATAATAGATTCGTGACGATGTGACAGAGTCTATAAAAAAAAAAAAAGGAAGCTAAGCTAAAAACTAAAATGAATAAACTACATACATAACAGAACAATAGAAAAAAAGAAATTCAAAGATTTTATCATCATTATTATTATTATTGATATTAAGATGATTCAAAAGTTAGAGATATGCATGGAGATTGTAAAGATGGTGATACAGTTTGTGGAAGTATGTGTAGATGCGATCGTCTCTAAAGATAATTATTCTTCATCATCTTCAACACAACCCAATATTCTTCCAACACCTTATGTTGGTTTTTAAGTTTGCTTCATGAGATCTCTAATAGTTTGAGGTTTATTTGGATTGTGTTGAGGTTTAGGGATTGAAAGAGTGAATTTTGAAATGTATATTCTGAAACAAAGGGAGTAAAATTTTTTTACATAATTTATATGCTAAAATGTATTGTTATGTATATGTCAAAATTCAACTCATAGTGCTTAATGACTTTTATCTTCTTCTTCTTTTTGGTCATTACTGTTGTTATATTGTTTTAATTGTTCCGTTAAAAATTTTGTATCTAAGTTCGCAGAATAAGTCAATTAAATTCAGCAAATGGAATGATAAAAATCTAGATGAGTTGTAATGAGAAAAAAAAAATAAGGGGAATATTTTTATTTAATTAGAGAAGGGAAAAACATGATATAGTTAAATTCGAAATTGAGATTCCGTTCAATTTAAATTAATTATTCCATACATAAGAAAATTTCCAACTTTCGTAAGTCTAGTTTATAAAATATATTATATTATATAGGTAGTATATATTTAATATTAAATATGCATATATTAGGCATATAATCTATATATTATACACAACTTATACAATTGAAGTGTATGAATAACGTATGGTAATTAAAGTAGCTAGATGGACGAAGTGTACATCTATATGGGTTTCCTTTTTAATTACAATTCTCCCCATATTAATTTATTTGTTTTACTTGTTTTTCTTTTTTAAAAAAGCTCCTTTTTTTTATTTGACAATTTTTTAATTTTATTTTTTATTTGACATATTTAAGATCATACAATTAATATTTTAATATATACTTACATTTAGTTTGTTGGCATATGATTCAAATATTATTCTTATTTTTTTTAAAAAAAATTATATCAAATTAAAATTAAAAAAATAAATAAAACAAAGAGAGTATTTTTTTAAGAGCCATAAATATTAGTACTACATTTAATAACGTTATCTAATAAAGTGAGAGTTTTAAAATATTTATCAAATATTGTGACAATTTCTGAATTTTTTTTTGTGTCAAGCGAATAATAATTTTAAAATTCATTTTATATCGGGATATAATGTACAACCCATTTTGATATAATATCTATAACGAATTTGAAAAATTATTAAGTTAATTTCCACAACTTTCATTATGATATCAAATATCTAAATTATCCGTATATTTTGTAATTAAGCCTTAAACTTTTGTTATGTCCTTTAATTTAATATATAATATTGCTTTCCACCAAAAGTATACACACCCCTTTTAGTAAGATTAAGTAATTAATTGTATGTTTAATTTGATTGTATTTGCAAAAAGTGGAACATGTGATATGCGTGTTTATAACTCCACCTTATCGTAAGGTCAAATATCGTATTTTAATTTTAATTAAACAATCATATGTTGTTTCTTAATATTAAAATCCACCATAATGGATGAACTTGGTCTAAATTGTCGACCATAGTCATTTTATATGGTCCTACAAGTTTTTACTCTTTTTTTTTCTTAAATATATTTATTAATAACCAATAAATACCACACAAAAGAATCATATGTGGAGAAATATTCTCTGTCAATAAACAAATAACACGTTTGACAAATAAAACCGACACATTAAATGTACGTAAATTTATGATGAGAATATAATTAATTTAGTAAATAAGTTTTTTAAAGCTTATTTTTGATGACCACAAATTTTCACATATGCTATCAGAGTAGACAGATTTTTTGAGATCAAATTTTACAGTTATTTAATATAAAAATAAGATTCATGACGAATATAAAAAAGATATTGAAAATATAATTAAATGATAAAAATATGATATTAATTTAAATTTTTAAATAAAAATAACCACATATTTTAAAAATACCAAATGCATAGTATATCGTTTATGCCAAATATAATACAACCAACAGTACATGACATGAAGGTAATACGTACAATATGAATATATGATATACACTTACATTAGTAATAATTAATCAATTATAGTGATGCAAAACATAGATCCTAACTTAGACCTTTTATTTCCACACATTTTTTCCTTCAATTAATTGAATATAATATAAAACTTTTTTTTTTATTTGTTGCCTCAATTCATTAGAAGATTCTAGATATTTCCATTTCCCTTCCAAACAACTGGGTACTTTAGAATTCAAAGGGCCAGTATTTTTTTTTAGCGTCCTTTGGGGTTACCCAAAGAACAAATCTAGGTAAAGTTTTTTTTCTCTCAATAATAATAATAATAATAATAATAATAATAATAATAATAATAATAATAATAATAATAATAATAATAAGTTTGTTCATGGTTATCAATTTTAAAAAGAAATACGCGGGGACTAGGGGAAAAACTGAGGAATTTTATCATAACATTTTTATTTATTCATCAATAAAATATGGTTATTCAATTCAAAAGTTTGAAACGTGCATGAGAAGGGCGTTTATTATTTTAAGAAAATAATGAGCTTAAAATATATGTAATTATTTTTTAAAAAATTTAATGATCTCTTCTTTATGTATTGTTGTTCGAAAATTTGGTCTCTCTCTTCTCTTTTTCTGGGATAATAGTGGTATTGGGTCAGTTTACGTACCTCGATTAATTTTATAGAATATCTATAATTTCATAATTCTCGTTTGACTTTATTAGTCATTAGATCACACTCTTACGTTGGAAGTTTGTTATAATCCCGTTTATAGATATGTTTGCAGTATATTTTAATTAAATTTCAGAAAATCAGAAAATGATTTCAATTTTAATCTACTATCACTCAGTTGCATATTCCATTTTTTTTAAACGGTGTCCAAATTGTTTTGTTTTTTCTAAAAAAAAGGATGCACCATACACTACAAAAAAACAACCTAAATCGTGGGGGTTTCAAAGCGGAGGTTAGCTACAACTCCCACATATTACATTAAATAACGGGGGTTTGATAGCTGACGGAAAATAAACATAAATAGCGAGATTTAAAACCCCTAACAAAAATTTAAGTAAATACCGGGAGTTTTAAACACCTGCTATTTCAGAATATATTTTTATTTCATAATATAAGGTATATATTTTTTATTTATGAAATACAAATACTCACAACTTTTGGAAATAGATAATTTAATAAAAAGTTATTTTTACTTTAAATTAAAAACACAAAATAAACACAACTTTAGGAAACTTCCAAATTATCTCTCACTGTCACAAGCAAGTTTAAGCACTTCTCCGACGTCTCAGCGGTACTTCTCCGTCGTCTCCATTGCACTCCTCCGCCGTCTCCTCACAGCTCTATAAATTTTAGCTACTTACGAGATTCAAAATGGGATAGGTGTTGTAAGGTAATGTTTTCCACTTATCACCTCTTTGAATAATGAACCGGCCTCATATTTTTGGATTTTGTCATCTGAATCTTCACAAATTGTACAAATTATTGCTTGTATTTACTAAGTAAGCTTGTTTTTTTGCTGTTTGTATAGATGCATGGAGGTAAAATTAGGTTAATATTGTTGTATTAGTCTTGGAGGAAAAATTCAAAATATTAAATTTGAACATGTATTTTGTGGTAGAATTAGGTTTATTTTGTTATAATTTTGGCGATAATTACAAACTTTTCGAGGCATTTTGTGTTTACAGATTCTTAGTCTCAATCGTGTTGCTCAACGGTGGCTTGTTTCTTTGTAAAAATTTTCTTCTCTGTCAATCCTTGTTTATGCATAAGGTGTATATAATTTCTCTTTGTTTAGCTGTTACATATGCCCACGATTTCACTTATCTCTGTATACTTGTATTCGTATATTATATTCTTATAGGTCTGTAGTCCACATATTCTAATAGGTCTTTACAGCAAGTCCTTTAGTCCTTTGGTCCACATATATTTTGTGGTAGAAGATTTTTACAGGAAGTCGCGTAGTCCATATGTTCACATCTTCTGCATTTTGCGGTATCATCTCTTAGTTTGCAACAGTCTATTATCTCCTGTTTGCTAGCTCCCGTTGTGTGGTGAATCTTTTTTCCTTAATTATACTGTAATTTTACAACAACAAATTACATGAGAAACTAAATGACATAATCTGAGTACAAAGACAACCATCATATGCAAACAGATACCATAAGTACTATATATGATGCACTAAGCATCAGACCATGTAATGTCATAATCACCTCAATCACCTTTAGGTATACCCAGGGCTTCCCACACTGCTTTAGAGGCATCAAAAATGTTATTGGGGCATGGAGGCTGATAATCGTGTTCGTCATCACATCCCATGGTAGAATCACACTCATTTACAACTTTATCTTTCACACTTCTTCCATTAGCACTTATGGTGATATAGTTGAGACATCTATCTCCTCCGTTGTACCATCCTGTTGAAAGAGCAAAAACTGGAGTGTCATCAGAGTGGTATTGGTTATCACATTCTGATGGTCCACCGCCATCTCCACCCTTTTCAAAGCTATTCAGGGTTAAAATAGCTTTGGTATTACCAGTCACTGAAGGTGAACATTTGTAAGTGAACAATCCCTTCGAATAACATATCTCAACTTCTTCAGAAATCCCTCTCAAAAGTATTGACATATTACTATCCCTTTGTTGGGGTTTTAAAAGACAATACATATATTGATTGCAATAACAGGGGAGCTGAGTTGTTGAATGTTTATGTCGATTGTCGTATGTCTGACTGTTAACAATTCATATGATAATGATAGGAGTGGTAAAAATTGTGTATTTCCACAAGGATTGTGTTTTGGAAATAGTAGTGATTCTTTTGATGGTAGATTAGCAATGACTCAACTTACTCATTTCGATTGTGGTGGAATAGCAGTCAGCTTTTGCTTCTCTCACAAGATTCTCGATGGATATAGTGCTTGCAAATTTATGAGTGACTGGGCTGCTATTGCTAAAGACCCGAATCATGCAATACCATATCCTCGATTCGATGGAGCATCCTTTTTCCCACCAAAAGTGATGTTCCTATAGTAGACTTCATGGTTTTTGTTCCTGTTTTCTAGTTAGGTGTTGTTTTGAAATGTTTTTTGTGCGGAGATTGCGATGATCAAACTGGTTTATATAGTATTTCTGGTCAGACAATATGCCAATATTCTGCTCAATGCAAAGAAGTTTTCTTTTAACAAAGCATACAATATTGAGTTTAGCAGTCAAATAGATTATCCTAATTGTGATTTGGCTGTAGAAATGCTGCAATTTTGAGACTTTTTTTTAATGTGCAGAGATAGGATTTGTTACATATTGATGCAGTTATAGAATGAAGAGAAGTTCTCATAATGTGGCATAGATCATGCAAGGGGATAGAATATTCTGTAGTATACTTTTCAGTTTGCAGCTATCCTATTAATGGAGTTAACAAAGCTTTTGGTTTGTAGTAGACATTTATTTGTTTATCTCACAATTTGTACTCATTTACATTTCCCTTTTCAGCCAAAATAGATCAAGCTTCTGGTAGTTTGTGTATATCTTTGAACATCTCGTCGAAGACATTTATACCTTTATAACTCATGAGGAATCAGAAAAATTGCGTTGTTGCTTAATCGATTTAAATATGTTCTCATTAACCAGTATTTCATCTGTTTACGTTCATTCTTGTTTATCATTTTAAGAAAGATTCAAAATTTAGGATTCAGAGTCTTGGGTAATATACATGACATTCTGAATGTTCAATCTGGTTTGACGTTGCTCTTTGCATTAAAGCTGATAAAGAATACAATTTGGATAAGACTCCTAAATACTTACTATGATATGACAACAATTTGGATAAGACTCCTAAATACTTACTATGATATGACAAATTACTTTGTTTCACTAACCATGGTCATATCCGAGACAGAGGAACTAACTGATTAAACTAGAGAGTAAGAGGATTCAGGAACATATTTTTACCGTTTTTTTATGAATACTGACTTGAGTGACATGATTTCTAGTGATCTGGATAGTTCATAACTTGAGTTTTCATATATAGATTCATAACTTTATGTTAGTTGTTCTATATAAGCAAATGTTGTGATATCATGACTGTTGTTTAGATATTCCTTTTGCATAATCTTATAGAAAATATTTCTTTTGTTTTATTTATCAGTTCTTACCTCCCTTTCAATATTTGCTTTATCTTGAACTGGAGCTGGAATTGGAGAGCTGCTAGATCTTGTTTGTTTAAGGATAAAGAAAGTTGAGGTACTCTGACCCCCTTTTGATATATGTTGGTACTCTTTGATGATAGCTTGATGAACTTTCTGGTATCAAGTTCATTTGTTGATGCTGATGCTGATCTTTCTCAATCTCAGCTATCTGTTTTATTTTACATACAAAATAAATCAATGAGTTTCTGCCGAATAAGTTAGTTCATACACAAAGTGATTGAATATCGAGTACAAGCCTGTAAATAATTCAGGTATGCTTACTACAGTAGTACTAAATAGAGAAAAAATAAACATTTTCTCTCAGATTGTTGTTCTGTAAATCCACATCCACTTCCTGTGTTCATTATGTTACAATTTTGGCATGCAAAAAGAAAACATTATGACCATTTCTGCATATACTCCATTTCTGCATTAGTTGGTACATAAAATTGTTAAATATCACTCTAACCTTATTATTTACTCATGAAAATCTTATAGGTGATATTGTCTGCTAATTTTATTTTTTCGATGGATAAATCTTGGATTAGAATGCCAAGGACCACAAAGGAATATCTGGTTGGTTTGAATCAGTTTTTGGAATTTGCTTTTAAAAATGGAGCTATAGAAGATAGAATAAAATGCTCGTGTCCTCAATGTTGTTTTGGAAAATGGCAGACTAGAGAGGTAGTATTTGATCGTTTGATTTGCAAGCCATTTCCTCAAAATTATGTCATTTGGGTTATGCATGGGGAAACAAATGTGTTACAAAATTCTTAAAGCATAGAGTTTACTCAGGATACACTGCCTCCAAAAAATCCTGTAGAATTATTGATTAACGAAGCGTTTCATGGATTTAGGGAAGAGAGCTTTGATGTAGGTCTGTCGCAAATAGTGGCAGAAGAAGATATATTAAAGGATATACCCACATCATATGACAAGACTTTTTTGAGTTGCTCAAAGATGGAAGGGAAGAATTGTATGAAGGGTCTAAGTACTCAAAATTAGAGTTTTTGTTAAAGTTATATCACATAAAGTGTTTGTCTAGTCTAAAATGACAAAAGGAATGACTATGATACTATGATTTATCTACTCAGGGATGCCTTTGAATTTGCAAAGATCCCTGATTCTTTTTATGAGGCTAAGAAAACTATCAACAAGTTATGTCTTGATTATGTTAAGATTGATGCTTGTCGAAATGATTGCATGTTGTATTGGGGAGATGAGGTTGATGAGGAAACATGCAAGCATTGTCATACTTCGAGATGGAAGCTTGATGAGAAGAATACAAACAGTAAAGTGGTTGCTAGGGGTAAGAAGAAAAAAAAAAGACCTGCAAAAATTTTGCGTTACTTCCCATTAAAGCCAAGATTACAAAGATTGTTCATGTGCTCTAAGATGGCAGAACATATGAGGTGGCATACGGAATGTGGTAACAAACATGGAATCTTAAGGCATCCTAGAGATGGTGAGGCATGGAAGAGATTTGATACAACTTATCCTGAATTTGCTTTTGAATCTTGAAATGTTCGATTAGGGTTAGCTAGTGATGGTTTCAATCCTTTGGAGCGATGAGTACTAATAATAGCATTTGGCCTGTAATTTTGGTTCCATATAACCAACCACCTTGGTTGTGCATGAAACAACCAAATTCTATTCTATCAATGATCATTCCAGGTCCACGAATGGTGGGAAATAACATAGATGTATACTTACAACCACTTATTAAGGAGTTGAATGAGTTGTGTCCAGGTGTACAGACTTTTGTTTCATCAAAGAATGAAATGTTTAGAATGCGGGCAGCTCTTATGTGGACAATTAGTGATTTTCTGGGACTCGGTATCTTATCTGGTTGTAACACATATACCGGTTTTGCATGTCCATCTTATAATTTTGACATGAAACCTTGTCGACTTACTCATAGTAGTAAGTGGTGCTTTGTTGGTCATCGTCGATTTTTGGCAAGAAATCATAAATTCAGATTAATGAGGAATCATTTTGATGGAACTATAGAAGAAAGAAACCCCCCCCAAAAAAGTTATCTGGATCTAATATCTTGCAACAAGTGACAAATATTAATGTTACATTTGGAAGACAAGAAAATTTGAATGATAAAATAAAAGGAAAAAGAAAAAAAATAGACAAAGCAGTGTGGGTGAAGGTTCAACTAAACAATGGAAGAAAAAAAGCATATTCTTCAATCTTCATTATTGGGAATCCAACTTGTTGCGTCATAATTTAGATGTTATGCATATTGAAAAAAAATATTTTTGACAATATTATTCCCACTCTGTTAAATGATAGAGAAAAGTCAAAGGATCACATTGAAGCTCGAAAATATCTACAAGATATGGATATAAGGGAAGACCTTTGGGCAGATGAGAATGGTGATTTTCGGCTTGGTGCGTTTACAATTCCAAAGGATAAGAAAGTGACCTTCCTTACAACTTTAAAGAATATCTTAATGCCCGATGGTTATTCGAGTAATATCTTGTTGTATACATCTACAATCAAAGAGGATCTTTGGATTAAAAAGTCATGATTGTCACATCATTATGGAATAATTACTGCCGATAGCAATTCGCAATGTGCTTCCAAATCAAGTTGTAGCAATTTTGGTAGAGTTCTGTTCCTTTTTAGACACATTTGTCTGAAAAACTTGAGCCTCATGGACCTTGAAAAAACTACAAAAACGGATTGTTATCACTCTTTG
Organism: Solanum peruvianum; assembly: GCA_027705065.1. Classification (NCBI taxonomy): domain Eukaryota; kingdom Viridiplantae; phylum Streptophyta; class Magnoliopsida; order Solanales; family Solanaceae; genus Solanum; species Solanum peruvianum. The sequence goes on from JAKWJD010001764.1 coordinate 52,651,632, forward strand.
CCACCTAGAGATGTTGTTCCTTCCATCCTTTTTTACTATAATGGTTCATTTAACTGTCCATTTAGTGGACGAAGCAATACAAGGTGGTCCAGTACATTATCAATGGATATATTTTGTTGAAAGGTAAAATATCTTATTTTTAAAAACTTTTGTCTCAAAGTAAATGTTTGTTCTAATACTATGTAATTTTAGTGGTAGATTGTTAGGTCATTTCAAGTCACTTATAGGGAACAAATCACAGGCAGAAGGATGTATAGCTGAAGGTCAAAAAATTGAAGAAGCTTTAACTCATTATTCTCATTATTTTGAGGATATCGAATCGAGGGTAAATAGGCCTAAACGAGTAAATGATGAAACATATCATGATGAGGTTCCTGAAAGGTCATCCATGTTCCCTCAACAAGGTAAAGTTGTCGGAGGCTTCATAACATTTCCTTTGACTCATTTGGAGAAAACTCAAGCTCATAGATATGTATTACTTAATTGCGCTTCAGCAAAGCCATTTATTGAGTAAGTAATTTAAAGGGAAAATTCACAAGTACCCCCTCAACCTATGCCTGAAATCCCAGAGACACACTTATACTATACTAAGGTCTTATTATCCCCCTGAACTTATTTTATAAGTAATTTTCTACCTCTTTTTAGCCTACGTGGCACTAGTTTGGAAAAAAAAGTCAACCATCATTGGGCCCACAAGATAGTGCCACGTAGGCTAAAAAGGTTAAAAAATATTAATAAAATAAGGTTTTCTGCCTCTTGAGATCCTTTTAATGTGTTGCCTAAATTCACTACAAATAAAATTATGAACAACCATTTTACTAATATTTACAAGTATTGCAATAACAGTATTTTTTTAAGAATTTCTGATTTATCTTATCTTTGGTTTATTGTAGAAATGGCAAAGACCAAGCGCTGGCAGAACTTGCAAAACTCAGTTCAAACACAACCTACATTGTCAGTTCAGTCCAACGCACAACCAACCACATCACAATCGATTTCATCAGTTCAGGCAAAAAAATAGATGACTTCCTCAGTTCAGGCTACATCACAGCCGGTTCAGTCAACTCAGGCTGCATCACAGTCTATTTCCTCAAATCAGGCTGTATCACATTCGACTTCAACAAGTCAAGCCGAATCACAACCGAAATCATTTAAGAAGCGTGTTGTTGGACGTGAGTCTACGGAGTATTGGACCGTAGAAGCAATAGGTAAACTTTACACTTCTTCTTTCTTTTTCATCTTTTTTTCTTCTTCTCCATTTGTCTTGTTTTTCTTCTTCTTGTTAGAGGGGCTTTTCCTATTTTCCCCTCACTTTTCATCTTCTTTTCTACCTACTCCCTTCATTTCAATCACAAAGTGAAAAAAATACAAGTCTCTTGGTTTCCACTCAATGTCTTGATGATCAAAAGTCATTATTGATGCAATTGAAGGGCAACTTCCAATATGATTCTACTTTTTCAAATAAATTGCCATGATGGTGCAATTGGAAAAGGGTTACATGTGACCTCTCTGGTTATATTATTTGAACCCTCCATTTTGCCACCTTTTTCTGTATTTCCAGTAATGAATACATCACATAATAAAGAATAATAAAAGGCAACAACCCACTGTGGAACAATAGAGGGAAACAATTAAAAACATAAGCAAGTACTACAACCCACTCTAGAACATGATTGGTTGGCAAATTGAACATGTTTTCATTTCATATCATTTTCATTATTCCAGATTCAGAAGGAAACAAAAAAAAACTCAAAGTGAAAGTCAAAGAAGTGCAAAATTTATCTGGAGAAGATCGTATTGTGGTCAATTTTGACTACCTGGATTGTCCATTTGGAGAAGCACAACCCCTTCTTTCTGGTTTTTGTAGAATTTTAGCTGCTGATTACTCCTTATTTCCAATGCACTTTGACAAATGGCCAAATATGCCTATGTAATACTTCGATAGCGTCTTTGATCAAATCATAGTGGTATAAACTCTATATTCTGAATACTATACTTATATTCTTTTCTCAAATCTTTATATTTAAATTTAATAGGTAAGCTAACTAGTGTTTATTATTGAAGCCTCGATTTTTTTTTAGACAACCAACTTAGCTACTCGACGATATGTTTATAACTGTATTTCAAAGAAATGGAGTGCAAATAGGTTGGACATATGGAAAGTGTTCAGTGATCCACTTAAAAGCAAAACTCAGATTATGGATAATGTTCCACCTGGAATTCCAAGAGATCAACGGACTTCATATGTTAGCTATCGTTATAAAAAAGAAACACATGTATATATATTTAATTGTTTTAAGTAGTATGTGTAGTCATATAATTACTTTCTAATGATTGAATTTCATGTATCTTTTTTGTTAGGAAATGTGCAATAGAAATGCTGAAAGTCAAAAGAAACAAATCATTCCACACAGGTGGATCCAAAGCTAACTCTAGAAGAAGGCTTGAAATGGTTAAAGATTTTAGTTCTTTTCATTTTATTTAGTTATTAAGATGACTTATTGTGTAATTATTTTTAATTAGTTAAGTTATTCTAAATTGATTGTTTTGCTTATAGATGGTTGAGACCGGTCAAATGCCTGGACGAGCAGATCTTGCTACTCATAAGAATGTAGATGGAGCATATGTAAATGAAGCGGCAAAAGTTATCTGTGTAAGTTAGTTAGGGGGAATAATAGCACTCCAGTTCCTTGTTTGTGTCAAGTTTGTCCCTATTCTATTAACAAGTTAAGTCAAGCAGTTTATGTTTAGTCTCTTATTTATTTTAACCTGAGATTCTCTGTTTATATTTTCGTCATTGCTATTGTTCAAATCAGTTTGATGGTGCCTTGTTTAGTATAGTGTGTTGTCATTTTGAAGTGATTTAAAATCCTTGCTTGAGTAAATGATTTAAAATTATGTCTCACCACTTATCTCTCACTTGGATTGAATATATGCATGTACTTTGCTTAAAATGTGAATGCCTAACCCAGGAAAATGTATTTTACTATGCTAAACTCAGGAGTAAAGGAATTCCTAACTCAGGAATATGTGAATGCACTTTGATTATATTTAGGTAATACATCTTTGTTCTCAATTACTTTTTAAAATTTTGATAAAGTGTTCCGTGTGTGTACTATAGTCAGGAAAAAATTCAGCAAAGTCTGAGTCAAAGCACTGTGGATGAGTCTATAATATCGTCAAATGATGCAGTTGGAAAAATTCTAGGAAAACAGCACTCTGGAAGGGTAAGGTGTTTGGGATTAGGAGTTGTTCCCACTAGAGTTCTTAAACAAGCAAGACCTCGATTCAGCGTTATGAATGCTTCGAGTGTTTCATGTCCATCCAATTGCCAGGAGAACTACAATAAATTGTTGAATTATCACATTCAAATGATGGTTGCTTTCAAGTCATACATGATAATGAAAGAAGGGGCATTACCAGAACAATTTGTGGGGTTATTTTCTCCTACTACTACAATGGTAAATATAATGTTTACATTCTCTCTTCTTCAATGACCTTATTTATATATCAGATATGTTCGTTTAGTTGCAGCCATTTTCTGGATCCACTGTGTTTTCTAGTGACATATCTACTGAGATTAGCTTCTTTATTTTTGGCAAAGTTTTATGGGCAAGGCAGTACTCATGGTCCAGAACATATTTTTACATGTTAGTATTGACCTATTTGTTAATGAGTGGCATTGGTATTTACTTTCATAGTAGTGAATTTAGTATTGTTGTTCACATGCTTAGTGTTAGCTTGCATTATTTCATATTTTATCGGAGTAAAAGTCTTGAGTTTGGATGAAGTCACTTACATGTGTACTTTTCTTTGCAGCCAGGTGATGTTAGTGATAGTAATCGTAGTGAACCCCGCTGAAGTTTCATGAACAGTTGTAGATCCTTTCTTGAGTTTGGATGCTAGTGATCTAAAGTTTAAGCAATTTTTTGTAGTGATTTGAAGTTCAAGCAAGTTTTTGTAGTGATTGAAAGTTTCTTGTAATAATATGGTTGAAGTGAATAACATGTTCCAATTAAGTTTGTAGAATTAATAGTACACTTTATGATATGTTTTGTGGTGAACTATTGTATTATTTCACATACTAGTATGTCCTTTTAGGTTTGCTATGATGTACATATCAATTAATTAGTTATTAATATTTAAAATTGAATATTTCCAGCAAAATTTTATAAAAAGATACATATCATAAAAGCTGGGTTAAAACCCTTGTTGTTTTAATGTATAATTTATGAATGTGGGGGTTTTGACTCCCAAAGTACACAAATTGTTGGGTTCTAAATCCTAGAATTTGTGCAGTTATCAATTTGTGGGTTCAAAATCCCCGTTAGTAAACCCCCGCTACTGGTACCAGGGGTTGAAAAAAACCTCTGCGACATAATTGTGGCACACCTAATTGTAGGAGTTTCTGCAACTGCCCTAAAACTAAGTTGCAGGGGTTACTGACCTCCGGAATATGTAATTTTAACCCCCAGATTTTAAGTGTTTTTTGATAATGATAATAATTCAGAATCAAACTACAATTTTTAAAATTGACATTTTTAATGAATGAATGCACCAAAATTTTTAAAATCAAAATGCATAATATTTAAATCTAATGAGTTCATACTAAATTTAATATCATGTCAATCAACGAAGAAAAATAAAAGAGAGAGAGACTTCAATTTAATAAAAAAAGTATTAAGTTTTAAGCTTTAGTCAGCCTCTAAGAACAGATAAAAAAAAAAACATCCAATATATTTTTTTTTATTTCTGTGTAGCATTTTCGCTTTTAATTTCGACAAAGTTATAGAATTACTTCTAAGTATTATTTTAAAGTTTTAATGAAAAGATAAATAGATAAATAAAAATAAAGAAAAGCCAAAGGCACATTTGTTTGGAATACAATTGGTTATGGATATATTTATTCATCTCTTATAAATTTTCCATATTAACTAGTATTATTATTAATTAATTATTCAATTGATATAAAAGAACTAAAGCCAACGGGATTCGATTTGTGCACACGAACAGTTGGCCACTTTAAGGACGGTTTCACATTGGCATATTACATGTATTGAAAGTTAGGATAGTTAAAGTATCTATTTGTGCACTATGAAAGTTAGAGGTCAAAATTAAAATTTAAAGTTAATTTTAAGGTTTAATATATGTATTATGCCTTTCACATTATTGCGTTATTTAAATCTTATAATATAATTGTATCGAATCACATTTCATCTATATATACACTACAATTTTTTGATGGCATCTTTAGTGCACTGTAGCTACGCCCTAATAATCAATCACCTACTTATGAACAATGCATATAGTTCATCATGAACAATGAGAAAAAAAATTAAATTTAAAAGAAAAGAATAAAAGTATCAAAAACAATATTGATTGTAGTCATGTGAAATCAGATATAAAGAGTTATGATAGTAGTCATTCAGTTTTGGTCTAACTTGAAGACCTTTATGATCTCAAAATAAACAAGATTTTCATATGATTCCATTTTCATAGTTATCTTCCTTTTCACATTGACTAGTTGTTTTGCCCTATTCATTGCAATTTTAGTATTTTTCTTCATTTAGACATTTATATTTGTTGTGATTTTTTTATATATACTCTATTTGTCTCATTTTATGTGGCATCATTCTCTTTTTGTTATTATTAAAAAGAATGTCACATTTCTTTATATAATAAATATTTAAAGGTACAATTCTTCTTTTATCATTGTTGATCCCACTTAATCTTAAAGATAGTACTCAATACATTAATTAGAAGAGAAAAAAGTAAGTCTACTTTTTAATATGACTATTTTTTAAAGGCAATTCGATAAATATTTCAAAGTCTTAATTTATTTTTTAAATTTCGTGTCTGATCAAATATTTTCATATAAAATGAAACGGAAGGAGTAGAATCTATTGAGCTAGATAAAGCAAAATGAGTATTAAAGACATTTTAAATTTGTTGTCGATCTGAATAAAGCAAAATGAGTAACAAAGATGCAAATAGTCAAATCTGATGGCCATATATAATATACTAAAATATATTCATGATCAATCTCATTTATATACTAACACATTAAAATTAATTAGATATGACTTCAAATTTTAAATAATTCAGATATAACTGGTTATCATTCAATTTTCATAAACTTCTGTTGTGTTTTACACAAGAGTTCATATAAGAAAATACATGTCATGAAAATAATTTTATTGAAAACAATGTCTTTAGAAATGAGTTTTATAATGTATAAATTTAAATATAATCGAATGCTAATGTGAATGCTAATGTGAAAAACTCAAAAAGAAGCATGCAATCTTTAAAATCTAAAAACAAACATTATATTCACGTGGTCCCATTGTTTATCTTCCTTTTTACCCATGCAACAAGTTGAATGGTAGTTAAGTTGCTCATTAACATAGCAATACAAGTATTTTCTTTGTTTAGTCACTTTATTTTGTTATGGTTTTGTTTTTCTTTATGTAGTAATTGAAATTTATTAATCTAAATTAAGCTAATGAGTGTAAAAGTTTCAAATAATCAAATTTGGATCAATTTAGTAGTACTATACAATATATCTCAACTCACTTCTTCTAATTCCTTCATCCAAATATCTTCTTCTTCTTCTTCTTTTGATAAAACTTCATTCAAATGTCTATATGTACATAACAATCTTTATAATTTGAATCCACGCACAATAAAAAAAATTACTTATATACATAACTTTACTTATCTTATTCTCCATTTTCCCCTACCTTTTTGAAATATTTCACAAATTTCTTATTTCTCATAATTCATAAAATTTTCATATACATAAGATTCACCAGCCAAACTCACGTTTATTATCCTCTTTTCACTCCTTCTTTCTCGTCCTAAAATCACTCCACATTTTTAGCAGTTACAATTTTCAAATTAATTTGATTTTCAAAGGTCTTTCTCTCTCAAGTCAATCAATTTCAAATATGTAGATAGGGTTTTGTCTTCTCCATTGTTGCCTTCTTCCATTTTTTTTCAGAAATTGTTTCCTAATACATATGGGACAACCCTTTATTTAGTATTGGGTTTAACCTACTAAATTCTTCTAATACTAATATGAGATCTCGGGGTCCATCTCGTCCTCCTCCAAAATGTCGATGATGGTAGGCTTGCTATAACAATGTAATGTTAAGGTTTTTATTGCATCCAATGGACTACCACAAATGCAATAACAATCTGATACATTATCGACATGTTGAGAAGGTTAAAGAGAAGCAGATCAGATTGTTGAATTTTTTTCGATTTTTCTTATATATTCATCTTTTTTTTATATACGTGGATTCAGATTTTAAATGTATCTGGTTATTTTTATTTTTATTAAATTAATGTGTAATGTTTTCTTTTCAAATTATGATAAAATTACAAAAAATAATATTCAATAGTAGCGAGCATTTTTGTATCATCCGTGGAGTTGATGTAATTATGTGAAGTTGTTGATAAAAAAAAATATTTATTGTTGTATTATTCAAAATCTGCACTATTAGAGTGTGTATCAGGTATACAAAATTTACTAAAATGTATCAAATACACACATATGATACATTGCAAGTTACTAATTTAACTGTAATCCATTATTTATAGGGATAATTGTATATAATAGCAAACTAATAACCTAAAATAAATGGAGTAGCTAGGGTTTGATTTAATTGTGCTCCATAGCAAACGTTAGCCAAAGTTTGCCGGACGCCTCTCTCCCAAAAATCTCGCTCGCCACTCTCTCGTTCTCGCTCGCCACTCTCCCTCTGCTCGCTTCTCTCGCTTTATACACGGAAGTGTATAAATTTTGTTTCTGTTTTGCATAAAGCGAGAAAACATTGTATATACACATGCAAAAATATATATCTTTGTGTTATACACTTAATTATACAATTTACAAACATTTACTTCAATTAAATTATAGATAAATGCAAATTTTATACAAAATATTTTAGAGAAAAAGGCCAACGAGTTATACAATTGCAGTGAAATACAATTTTCTCTAGCTTTATACAACAGAAGTGTATATATTGTGTTTCTGTTTTTGTATAAAGCGAGAGAAAAACATATATCTTCTTGCTATACACTTATAATTATGCAATATACATACATTTTAATTCGATTCCATTGTATGCAAAGCAAATTTTATAAAAATATTGCAGCGAAATAGGCAGCAAATTATACAATTGTGCATTATACAATTGCAGTGAAATAGAATAGCGAATTATACAATTGCAGCGAAATAGGCCAGAGAATTATACAATTTAGGCCAGCGAATGATATAATTGTATATGTATAGCGAATTATACAGTTTTATGTTTGCTATAGAGCGCAATTATGCAAACATTGTTATAGCATACAAATATGAATTTTTTGTTTGCTATATGTGAAAGTTACCCTTATTTATATCAGGTGTTGGACATTTTTGTATCATGTTCAACTAGTGGGCATTTAGTATCAAATATAATATCTATCAGATTTTATAGATTATCAATTTATATTGAGCATAGTTACTCTTTTTAATCATTATGTATCAACTAAACATTAAGATATTTTGTAATTAAATTAATTTGAAATATCCTACCCATGATTTTCTTTCCTTTTTTCACTCCACAAATCTCTCCATAGTTACTTTCATTAATCAATTGTTTAATTTTAATTTTTTTTCTCTTTCCAACTAATGATTTCAAGTTATTCAAGAAGTAGATTTATTTCAATCCTTCAATTTTCAATATCTTTTTTTAAAAAATAAATAAAATTACTGAGTCTTTTATTCCGAATATCTTTATGGAATAGAGGTGAAAAAACATTGCTAATGCATAGAGTTCATCTTGGAGTGTATTTCGAATGGTTTCAGGAATTTCTAATGGCGATCTTGATACACTTCATTCTGCTGGTTCGATCTTTCAATTTTTTGGACTTACTTTCAATGTATCTTGCCTCTTTTGATTATTAAATTAGTTTTTATCACTAATTCGATGCATCACTTTTGCAATAACCTTTGTTTTATTCAATGTATCATGTTCATTTTTAAGGTATTAATACATAACTCTAATGTTGTTGAATTTTCAATTAGTGTTTATCTTGTTCAATGTAAATGTACATGATACATAAACTTTGTATTATGTATCACACACAAAAAACATACTATTTGGAGCAATTACATGTATAATGTCTTTCTAAAAAAATATATAGTATTTTCCAAATAAAATACGATACATAAATAATAATGTATTATGCACAAATCTTTTAGGTATGATATGTAAATTCGAATTCATACTAAATGTATCCGATACATATAACAATTACCAAACAATAACATATTGATTTCAAACCTAAAATATTATGGGCAATAATTTCTTATTTAATGTATCAGTAGAAATACAACACTTATCAATTTAAATTAAAAGAATCTTCGTGATGTATCTTTTCTAAAATTTTGATAATTTTAAATCAAAATGAAAGGATCTTCAACGAACTATGAGAATAATTTTGAAGCTCAAAATTTTCAATTTTTTTGAATCAAACTGAAAGGATCTTCAATGAACTAGGAGAAAAAGTTTGAATCTCGAAATCTTCAACAATCTTGAATCAAAATCGAAAGGATGTTCGATAAACTTGCAGATTCACAAAAGAAATCGTTTTTCATACAACAATTTCATCACTTTTGTATCCTTCACAACTCACCTTGTGTATCCAAAATTTCGACAAATTTTTTGAACTAAATCTAAAAAGGGTTTCTTCGCTAGATAATTAGGGATAAGAATTGACATTGTATATATCCTGCAGGTTTCATGTCACCTTTCGTTGGCAAATATAAGAAATGTACTTTTAGAGGATCTAAACTAGATGTATTATCACACGTGCATGCTTTTAGGTTAAGCCCATGGATGTAGAATTCTGCCACCAGATTTGAAAATGCAGAAAAATTGTTCTTCAATTACTGGATAGGAGCATCAATTTGGAGAATGTTTCCTGCATCAAACAAGACAGACTTTATCAAGCAATACAATCTGCATCAATTTATCTATGTATGATTGAAAGTAAGAAGAAACGTAAGAAGATCAAAATATTCTTTATGTATCGTATTATTTTTTAAGCTAATGGATGAAACAAAGAGAACAATGAACAAGAATAAAAATTTAATTTTCATTTTTTTGATTTATTACGCTATTAAGTTCTTAACAATAATTTGGAATGGAATAGAGCAATTTATAGGATCTTAATTTAATTTTCAGTTTTTTTTCTTAATTAGTGTTGATACTAGAGATTTTAATTTGATTTTTTCAGTTTTTTTTCTTAATAAGTGCAACAAATTGATGCATAATGTATCAATAATAATGTATCTGAATCTTTAATTATATATCCAAAATACCTAAAAAAAAACATAGGATTTGTGTAATAAGAAAAAGAATAGGGATAGAAGGTAATTTAGATTTTACACTATGAGATTTATATAAATTATACTAAAATTAATCATATACTCATATATCATTTTCTGTAAAAATAAAAAAAGAGTCAATTCGATGAAATAGTTTATTGTTTTACGTTTATTTGACTCTCGTAAAGTAAAGTTTATGTTTACCATTATATATTTAATATCTTTATTACAATGTAGAGAATGTCTACATATTTCACATCCTCCATGAAGAAACCTTACCCCTAAATCAAGAACCAGGTTCTTGATTATTTGCCTAAGAAAAGAGTTAATTAAAACAATATACTTTAACTAAAACCTTCCTATCTCAAGGAAGGAAAAACTCAACTATGTTTTATTAATTCTTCTTACTCAATTACAATTTTCGATTAACTCTAATCGAATTCTTCAAGTTTACAAGAAGCCAAACTCACTTCTTGCAAACTTACTCACAAATCTCCTCTCTCCACAAGAAGCCAAAACCACTTCTTGTTTACAATCACACAAGCTCACAAATTTACAAAGAAACTCACAAAACTCACAAGATAACAAAAACACACAGAACTCACAGAAACGCTCTTTACTGCCTCTCTTTTCGTCTCATCTCACTTTTCTTCGATTGCAAAGAACTGACTGTCTTTGTCTTGAAATCTCTGTTTATATAGACTTTTGATGATCAAGAATTATTTCCTTTCTTTGAAGTTGATAATGATTCTGATTTTTGTGTCCTTCTTTGATATGGAAAGATTGCTTTTATTTGTTATACTAAATACGCAACCTTTTCAAAAAAGGTTTTGTCTTCGTATAAAGTAGAGAACCTTAAGAAAAGGTTTTGTCTTATTTATTTATAGAAATATACAATTTCTATATTCATTTTTTCATAAATAAATTTGTGCCTTAATATTTGTCCTTCACCTCTTTTTCAATAAAACGACAACAGATTTAATACATGAACCTGGTTCACAAGTGAGCCAACATCTGATATTTATAAGTGAGATGATATATGATTCAATAAATGAACCTGGTTTATAATTGATGACATCAAAAGTATTTGTCATTATCAAAAGTAATTAACACAACTTCCATCAAATTCCCCCTTTTTGATGATGACAAATAATACCCATAATACCCGTTTTGTTTGAGAAACTGTTTCCCCCTTTTGACATATCAAAAAGCCCAAGATAGAGCCAAAACATATCCACAACATTAAAATAGAAAGATACTAAAATAAGATATCTACAAAAGCTATAGCAGCAATACAACCAAGAGCCATTAATAATGTCTGAATATAGGACAGAAAAGGCATTAACTAAGGCCTAGAAAAAGCATGAAGTATATTTTGAGCTCGAGAATAAGTTGATCTTTTAATCTCCCAACTTCCCCCTGAGAAGCAGCCAACTGAGCCTGAAGAATAGTAACTTTATCTTTTAGTAACACATTTTGAGCTCGAGCCTCATTAAGCTCAGAAAAGAGCAGTGACTGGACCAGCAGAGCGAAGAGGAACTTGATCTGCAGCATCATCCAAGAGATTGCATTCAGCAAGAGTAGTTTGAGTAAACATATCATATTTGCTCAAAGATCGGCCATCCTTCAAAGGTACCCCAAATTCTTTAAACACAGTAGTCAACAAGTTCCCATAAGCTAATTGATGAGGTTTCTTAGGATCCACTATTCTGATCATATGTTTAATTATAAGGGAAGGCCAATTAATAGAACGCATGGTATCCAAAGCATGACCAAGACCCATATCTCAAAAATTAGCTTCATGTCTCCTTTCTCCTCTTGGAATAATACCTTTGTGAACTACTTCAAACACCAATTTGTGGAAAGGAGACATTTCTTCTTTCAGTACCTTTCGTGGTCGATCACTGACCCTCCTTTGTGTGAATTTTGAAGTTAATGCACAATTATCATCTTTACCCCAGTGATATTCCTCCAACCCTATGCAAGTAATACGAAGTATTTCCCCTAACCTAGTTTTGTCAAAAAACTATATCTATACCATGAGCGGACGAAGAAAGTACTAAATCATCAATCATTGTCAAATTTGCATAAAACTCAGCCACTTCTGTGTCAAATATCATGTTATCACAGTGAAGAAAAATGTCTATCCACCCATGTACTGCAAGTAATGCTAACAATTTTTTTATCACAGTATGATCCCTAATTTCTGGATGAATTGTTCGACCTCTCAAGATTTTCTGTGATTTAAAATAAGCCTCCCTTCCCATGGCAAGAAATTTAATTTCATTTTTTGTTAGGGTTTTAGATAAGGGAGGATTTGAAGAACGAGCAGATTCTAAAATTTCTTCATCAGAATCAGAAATAACAGGGGTGGAAGAAGAGCAAGCAGGTGACTTACCAGTGCGACGACATTTTTTGGTTGATTCTGCCAACATCTCTAGATGGGCTTGACTTGCTTGTCGAGTTCGAGGAGTACGAATCACCTTTTGTTTGATAGAAATATGCTTGCGAGGATGCCGAGGAACTGGTGTAGACGAAGGTATTGTATGTGTTTGAGGAGCGTTAGAGGAGGGCATAGTTTTCGGAGGCGAAGAAATAGGGTTAGGGAATTGAGGGTTTTCTGAGAGAATGGAGGAAGGAGATGATGGGGAAGAAAATTGGGGGGGGAGGGTCGGCTGATGGTGATGGTGATGGTGGTGGATTAGGTTTCCCCTGAGTAGTTGCCAGAGTTTCCAATGTGAAGGTAGGTTCATCATCAGAGTAATCGACGAGAAGGAGAGAGGAAGCCATTTTTTTGTGTGTGCGAAGATAAAAATATTTTATGGGGAAAAGAAGGGTAATGATGATGAACTGGTACTTTGAACAGGCCTGAAAAGAATTTGAAGCAACGGTAGTCACATCGAAGAGACGTTGGAGTTTTAATGCGACTCTATGTATATCCCGCCCAAACAAAAAGTTAAATAGGAGAACCAGGTTGAAAATATAAGGACCTGAGTCTGTGGTGAGTAGAACCTGGTTCTTTTAGTTTTGAAACACGAGTCCCAAAGATAGACGATTTTTAAGGAATGGTTCTCGCCCAAGAGCCTTAGTAAAAATGTCAGAAATTTGATCCTCAGTAGCGCATAATTTCATTATGATAAATCCTTTTTCAACATTGTCTCTCAGAAAGTGATGTCGAATGTCAATATGTTTAGTGTGCTTGTGTTGGACCGTGTTCTTTGCCATATTAATAGCACTAGTGTTATCACACATAATGGGAATACAACCTGTCTTAATCCCAAAGTCTTCAAATTGTTGCTTTATCCATAATAATTGTGCACAACAAGATGCAGCTGCTACATATTCTGCTCTGCTTTTGAGAGGGGAACAAAATTTTGTTTTCTAGTGCCATGAGACAATACATGGTCCTAGAAAGTTTGTCATTCCAGATGTACTTTTTCGATCAACTAAGTATCTGGCATAGTCAGCATTAGCAAATCCTATTAAATCAAATGAGTCTCCTGATGGGTACCATAGTGCCAGGTTCACAGAACCTTTGAGGTACCTAAGTTTTCTCTTTACTGCTTTTAGATGAAACTCTTTAGGACATGACTGAAATCGTGCACAAAGTCCAACACTAAACATAATGTTGGGTCTGCTTGCAGTTAGGTATAAGAGTGATCCAATCATACCTATGTATTTTGTATCATTAACTGGAGAACTTGTTTCATCTTTATCTAACTTTGTTGTAGTGCCAATGGGAGTGTCAATTATCTTGGCTTCATTCATGTCAAATTTTTTCAGTAGTTCATTGATGTACTTCTGTTGATGAATGAAAGTTTCTGTATGAGACTGATCAATTTGAAGACCTAGGAAGAAAGTTAGTTCACCCATCATACTCATCTCAAACTCACTACTCATGAGTTTGGCAAACTCAATTCCAAGTGAGGGGTCAGTTCCACCAAATATGATGTCATCGACATAAATTTGTACAATGAGCATATCTGAACCTTGCTTTTTAAGAAAGTGTGTATTGTCTATTTTTCCATGGGAGTAACCATGTGTTAGAAGAAATGTGGATAGACGATCATACCATGCTCTTGGAGCTTGCTTTAGTCCGTATAGTGTTTTTTCTAACTTGTAGACATGTCAGGTTTATCTGGGTTCTCAAAACCAGGGGTTGTTTCACAAACACTTCTTATTGTAGAAAACCATTCAAAAATGCAGTTTTTACATCCATCTGATAGAGTTTGAATTCCATATGGGCTGCAAAAGCAATTAACAGTCTTATAGCTTTCGTTCTTGCCACTGGTGCAAAGGTTTCATCATAGTCGATTCCCTCTTCCTGGTTGTAACCTTGAACCACTAGTCGAGCTTTGTTCCTAGTGATCTGACCTTGGTCATCTAGTTTGTTTCTGAAGACCCATCGAGTACCTATGACAGTTTGATCATGTGGTCTGGGAACCAGGTTCCAGACTTTGCTTCTTTCAAATTGACTCAATTCTTCTTGCATAGCAATAATCCAGTCTGGATCTCCCAAGGCTTCTTTAATATTTTTGGGAACAACTAAAGATAGATACGCTGAGAAGGCACACATATTTCGTACTCTCGATCTTGTATGAATCCCTGATTCCAATGGTGTGAGGATGTTTTGAATGGGATGAGGACTTTGATGTTTCCAGCCATGAACCTAAGGATTTTGAGTTGATTCAGATATTGGAGTATCTGATGTTTCTATCTATCTCTCTGTTGGTATATTTTCAATTTCTTGTGGATTTGACTTATTTGTGGTATTATCCTCATCTAATTGTAAATCTTCCGATGGTTTTGGAGGATGTTCATCAGGATTATTCTATTCTTCTACTATGCTTCATAAAAAACAACATGCATGTTTTTTTTCCACTCGATTTGTTCTTTTGTTGAGTACTTTATATGCTTTGCTTTGTGTTGAATGTCCCAAGAATATTCCTTCATCACTCTTGGCATCAAATTTACCCAAATTATCCTTTCCATTATTGTGCACGTAACATATGCATCCAAATGGTCGAAGATGTGCTAAGCTCGGCTTTCTTCCTTTAAGTAGTTCATATGGGGTTTTATTTAAAAAAGTCCTTATTGTGCACCTGTTTATCAAATAACAAGCAGTGTTTATGGCCTCTGCCCAATAGAATTGTGGTAGTTTGCTTGCTATTAGCATGGTTCTAGCGATGTCTTCAAGAGTTATGTTCTTACGCTCAACTACACCATTTTGTTGCGGAGTTCTTGGTGCAGAAAAATTGTGATCAATTCCATTTGTACTGCAAAAACTTAAGAATTTTGAGTTTTCAAATTCTGAACCATGATCTGATATTATGTTAATGACTTCTGTATTGAGTTTCTTCTGAACTAGTCTCACAAATATTTCAAATACTTCATAAGTTTCATCTTTTGTTGCCAAAAACATAGTCCAAGTAAACCTTGAGTAGTCATCAACTATTACAAGAATGTATCTTTTGCCTCCTCTACTTATCACACGCATTGGTCCACATAAGTCTATGTGAAGCATCTCTAGAGGTTTTGTGGTACTGACCATTCCCTTTGGTTTAAAAAATGATTTGGATTGTTTCCCTTTGACACATGCGCCACAAAACTGTTCACTTTGCAGAATTTTGGCAGGCAATCCTCTAACCAGATCTTTTGATATTAGTTTATTAATTGTAGAGAGGATCATATGTCCTAGCCTTTTGTGCCAACGGGCAGAGCTTTCAGTGACAGCATGAGGCAAGTAAGTGAATTTTCTAAACTTATTATTTCAGTTGTGTATACGTTCTTGTGTCTTTTTCCCAGAAGTACCAGTTCCTCAGTTGTTGAGTTTATTACTCTACATTCACCTGCAGTGAATACTACCTTGTTCCCTTTGTCGCACATTTGAGATATGTTTAGTAAGTTATGTTGAAGTCCATTTACGTAGTATACATCATCGATGACTTGTTTGAGATTGATTCCTACCTTTCCAACTCCTTGTATTTCCCCAGTTTTTCCGTTTCCAAAGGCTACGTTTCCACCCTTAACTCCTTTTAGTGAGAGAAAGTTATCTTGATTTCCTGTCATATGTCTTGAGCAGGCGCTATCCATGAACACGTGCTTTCCTTTTTCTCTCACTGAAGCCTACAGTTTTATTCAGACCGAGTTAGTTTGGTACCCAAATCCACTTAAGTGCCTGTTTGTGATTAAAGGATGTATGAGAATTTTTTTGGCCCATCTAGGAAGAACTTTAGATGTAGAAACAGGTTCAGGATCAGTTTTCTTTTGACTTTTTCTTAGAAAGGAAAATTTTTTCTGATGAGCAATTTGTTTTTTGTCACATGCATGACTCTTATGTCCTGTCAAGCCACAGTGAGAGCATAGACAATCTATGTTAGGATTTTTTGTTTCAGAAAAACCTATTCCATGTCTTGAACTAGATTGACTTTTATGGAGACTATCAAGAATTATGGAGGACCTGTTCCACCTCATACTGTTCTCTGCTTCCCGTTTAGTCGTGTCAGTTTCTTTCGTAAGGCTTGATTTTTCAAGATGCTAGAGTTTAAATCTTTTTCTAATTCTACTTGTTTATTGAGCAGGGAACAATTTTGTTGTTCTAGAGTCATGTTCTCTTCTCTTAGAGATGTGTAATCTTCCATTAGTAGTTCTTTTTCATGGCAGGTTGACTGATATGCCTTAATTACAGTTTCCAAAAGTGACTTTAGCTCTCTTTTAGTATAGATTTCCAAGTTTTCTTTAGAGAAAGTTGAGCTAACCTGACTGTTTTGGTCTTCTTCTTCTTGCTAGAAATCTGAACCAGCCATCAGAGCATGAATTGTATCTTGTGCTTGACAGGTACTTTCTTTGTTTACTTCTTCAGTTACCGCTACTAATGCGAGAAAGTCGTATTTGTCTTCTTGCTTTATTGCAAGTAGAGATTGATTCTCGATTTCTTCATTCTCAGATTCATCTTCAGATATGCCTCCCATTGCAGCGAGTGCCTTTTTCATGGATATGTCGGCCTCTTGATTTGTCATTCTCCGGTTATTGGGAATATATTTGTCTTCTTTAGCCTTTTCTGGGTTGTTTTTCTTGTATTCTAAGGACCATAGTGGACAGAATTTTATAAAGTGGTCTGGACTACCACATTTATGACAGTTGTTCTCTTGAATTTTCAACATTCTTTTGTGGACTCCTTTTTCAAAATGTTTGTCCCCTTTTTAACAGTTTGGAGAATCTTTTGGCCATGAGTGCGATGTTTCCATCCTCAAAATCTTCAGAAGTAGTAGTTTTTAGAGACAGATTCTTTTCTTTCCTTTTGCTACCAATCTCTTTTTCTTGATTTTTCTTCAGTCTGTATGTTATGAGATTTCCAATGAGCTCATCCATAGCAAGCTTATCTAAGTCACGTGCTTCAGTAATTGCTTCAACTTTACTTTCCCATGATTCAGGTAAGAAACTCAAAGTTTCTGACTACCTTTCCGTTTGGAATTACTTCACCTAGAGAGTAAATCTCATTGATGATAGCAATGAATCTAGTGTGCATATCTTGAATAGTTTCTCCTTCCATCATTCTGAATAGTTCGTATTGTCTATTCAAGTTGTCAATCTTTGATTTCTTAACCTGAGTTGTTCCTTCATGTGCAGTCTGCAAGGTTTCCCAGATTGACTTAGCATCTTGGCAAGAAGAGATCCTGTTGTATTCGTCTGGTCCTATGCCACAAATTAGAATTTTCTTAGATTTTGCATTATTTTGAATTGCAGTTTATCTGCGGCATCCCACTCCTTTCTCTCCTTTGGTACCATCGTTTCTCCATCAGGCCCCTTTTCAATAGGAATAGTAGGACCATCTAAGACTACACTCCAGAGATCGGGATTTTCTCCTATCAGATGATCCATCATGCGATTCTTCCACCATCCATAATATTTTCCATTGAACAGTGGTGGTCGAGTCTGAGAAGCTCCTTCTTGGGGGGTAGGTGGTGCTAAGATTTTCTTTTCAAGATGTTAATCTTTTAGCGAAAAGATCCTGCTCTGATACCAATTGAAGAAAACTTACCCCTGAATCAAGAACCATGTTCTTGATTATTTGCCTAAGAAAAGAGTTAATTAAAACAATATACTTTAACTAAAACCTTCCTATCTCAAGGAAGGAAAAACTCAACTATGTTTTATTAATTCTTCTTACTCAAACTTTAATCGAATTCTCCAAGTTTACAAGAAGCCAAACCCACTTCTTGCAAACTTACTCACAAATCTCCTCTCTCCACAAGAAGCCAAACCCACTTCTTGTTTACAATCACAAAAGCTCACAAACTTACAAAGAAACTCATAAAACTCACAAGCTAACAAAAACACACAGAAACGCTCTTTACTGCCTCTCTCTTCGTCTCACCTCACTTTTCTTCGATTGCAAAGAACTGACTATCTTTGTCTAGAAATCTCTATTTATATAGACTTTTGATGATCAAGAATTATTTCCTTTCTTTGAAGTTGATTATGATTCTGATTTTTGTATCCTTCTTTGATATGGAAAGATTTGCTTTTATTTGTTATACTAAATACACAACCTTTTCAAAAAAGGTTTTGTCTTTGTATAAAATAGACAACCTTTTAAGAAAAGGTTTTGTCTTATTTATTTATGGAAATATACAATTTTTATATTCATTTTTTCCATAAATAAATTTGTGCCTTAATATTTGTCCTTCGCCTCTTTCTCAATAAAACAACCTGGTTCATAAGTGAGCCAACATCTGATATTTATAAGTGAGATGATGTCTGATTCAATAAATAAACCTGGTTCATAATTGATGACATCAAAAGTATTTGTCATTATCAAAAGTAATTACCACAACTTCCATCACTCCAAATGTTATAGTAGCCAAGGATGGGTCGGGAAACTATAACACTATGGCAGTTGTATTCGCAAGTTCGAATAATAGTATTGCACCATACTATATTCAAATCAAAAAGGAATTTATGAAGAACAAGTTCAGATCAATTCATGAAAAACGAACATTATTTGGCGATTGCTTGTTTGTTTCCTTTAAAGGAGTGGATTGGTAAGGCTTCATGCCGCAAGACATCGATTTGCGAAACACATTTGGTCCTATCAAGCAGTAGCTTTTAGTGCATCTGCTGATCTCCGCACTTTTTATAGTCAATTTGATTGTTTTCAAGACACAGTAAACGCACAACGCTTTGAAGGAGGTGACTATCTGACGTGTCTCTTTAAAGGTGGACGGCCAATCTTGAGCATAACGTTGCACTTAAAGGGATGTGACAACCTAATATGTCTCTTTAAAGGCGGACGACCCAGCTTGAATCTCACATCTCGAGGCTATCCCCTTGATGTAACATGGAATCTAGAATCACGAGTGATCCCAAGCTAACTCTGTGTCTAGCATATGTAAATATACTGATTATAACTGAATAAGACATGTACTATGCGGAAGCTAAAACAGTGAATAACTGAAAAGAGGGGAAAATCCATCTGGTCTGAATATATAAAATATAATGAATGTCTAGTATATATGAATGGAATACCACTTAACAACTCAAGTTGCATCTATTACTATGTCTGAAAATCCTCTAATTGAGTTGAATTGTTGGGACATGTTTCCTGCTAAAAACTCTAACAAATACTGAAAATTGAAAGTAAAGACTAAAATGAAAGCATGTTTATTATCCTCGAAATATAAGGATTCACCACTAAAGTTGCTAAATGCGGACCGTGAATTGACCTATGGGTGATCTGGATACTGGGTACTTGAACCTATATCATGAAAGGATGTAGCACAAAGTATGCGTCGTCAATGGAAATGTACTTAGCATGCAGGAAATAGATACTATGCTGAAAAATATATATGAGTTGAACAAAGCAAACTGAACAATGACATAATTTGAGCAAGAATATAAATATTGGAACATATCTGAAAAGCTAAGTTGAATGCAAGGACCAAGTAATATTCAGGAAGATAACATGTTGAACTGTATACTGATATAAATGTTGAAAACCTGATCAATGCACTAAGGGGTCGTTTGATACAAAGATCAATAATGCAGGGATTAGTAATCCACTGATTGGTATTGCAGAGATTAGTAAAACATGAATTATTTTTATCAAGTGTTTGGTTCATTTTTTGTTACCTATTTTTGTGTGTGATTTAAAACTCTACAAAAAAATTCTATCCAATTATACCTTGAGTTCTTATGGGGTTTTCTATTTCATGCAATTGGGTCAAGGTAGAAAATTGATGGACAATAGCATTTTTTATAGCATTTTTAACTAGTTAGGAGAATAAAATTTTTATTGTCATGTTCACTATTTTTTTAACTTAAATTATTTGAAAGTAAATAATTGTTATCTTAATAAGTTGGAGTTAATATCTCAAATGGTCACACAACTATAATAATTTATAGAGAAAAAATTATTGAACTTTGTTTTGTATCATAAATTTTAAAAAAACTCTTTGTCATAAAATAAATAAAATAAATATAGCAAAATAAATTATTCTCTTTACATATATGCTCTTGTTTTAGACTACTTGTGTAATATTTAATGGACTTTCCTTAAGCGACAATATTTGACTTATGAATTGTTCTTAAATTCATACATTAACATTAGCACATTAGTCAGATTATAATATTTTATATTAAAAATAAGTAGATTAAATAACTCATATTTTAGAAATAAAAATTATATATAAATAATAAAATTTGTAAGCTAATTTATTTAAATAAATTTTAGTATAAATATAATATAAAATCAAGAATAATAAAAAAATGATTATAAGAATTTGAGGGGGTATTTTTGTCTTTACTTAGATTGGTCCCATGGTATTAGAACTAACACCACAAAATGGAAGGTATTAGTCATACCCCTCTAATACCAGGTAGGGTGTATGACTAATCCATGGGTCGATTATACATAGACCCAAAATTCCTATCAAACATAGTACTAAATAATACCATACACAATAGTTGAACTATTTCTCCTAATACTTCCTACCAAACGAACCCTAAGAGTCTGACTCTGGGAACCCGATGTATACGCCCCATCGAGAGGTCGTAATATACCTTGCCAGAGGTATAAAGGCATGATTGTGACATGATCACTAATGTTGATGCCCAACAAAGAGGACTTATGATTTTATGCAGACACGTAGTTTTAGGACTATCAGGGTACGCTAAATCCTACTCCAACTCGGTGCTAAGTATACTCCCAACTGGTTATGTATATAACTAAAATGTAATTGAAATAGCTCAAAACTGACATGCCAAATCAAATTGACATATTTATATACTGAGAATATGACATTCAAATCTGAAGCATGATGTTTCTGTCTGACTAATCTATCGACTAAGACAAATTAGGGTTCTGAGTATTATACAGGAAATTATGCAGACTTTCACAAGGTTTATTCAATTGCAACTAGATTACGGGAAGCTACTTAGTCCTAGATCATAGTTCAAACCTATATAAAAGGTATTATATTCCCTTGAAAATGCATCTCAAAAATTTCATCACAAATTCATGGAATATTCATAAAGAGACCGAAATCTCGAATATCCCATAAACTCTTGGGATATTCATAGAAAGATCAACCCAAACCACCCCAGTTCGAGAAATAAGTCACTAACTACACTCGAATTATAGAATTCAAGTTCAAACTATCCAAGTTCGAAAGTATGTCACTAACGACCCTCGAATCATGGATAAATGAGAAGAATCAAGGGAGAAATAGATTTGTACCCATATTGATTTATCAATAAAATAATCATGTCTCTTTAGATTTTATTTGTATGGTTAATTTATTTTCCATATGTTTTAAATCGAAAAAGGGCCTAAAATACCCTCGAAGTATTGGAAATGGTACAAAATTACCCTCCATCCATCTATTGGCTTCAAAATGCCCTTCTCATCCACCTATTGGCTTCAAAATACCATTCTCATCCACCTATTGGCTCCAAAATACCCTTGTCATCCACCTTTGGGTTCAAAATTGACCACTTAATTAAAAGTTTTAAAATTAAATTATTTAAATATTTTTTAAAATACCTGGCGCTCAACTATTGCTTATAATTTAATTTATTAATATAATTTTTAAACCAACTCACTACCCACTCATTACTAATTAAACCCTACCCAATTGATAAACCAATTATAACATCAAAATCGCCATAAACACTACTAAAACACGATGAAATGATAGATTCCTGAAAATGGCATCCAAAATTATCGAGTCCAAATCGAAACACCAATTAAATTTAAGTTGAGCCGCTTATTTTGGAGGACACTTTCAATAGGATCCTCTTTCAAGTTTGAATTTGAAATTTATGATTAAAGGTAAAAGTAGTACATCCCAAATTAATTCATGCACTTTTTTTAATATAATTTTATTAATATTCATGATTTGTTTTAAAACCTAAAATATTATTTTAAAAGAAAAGTTATCTATGAAGTAACATCACCTAATTGAGATGAAAGAATAATTAAAATGAACACAGTCAGACTTTTAAGTTTGTCGGTAATTTTATTTAGACATTTGAATGTATGATAATTTACTTCTATAGATATTTTCGCCTCAAATTTTTAAAAGCACTCATTGGCAGTAGCTTTCCTTTTTTTGCATTAGTAATGTGACGGGTATTTTGAGTGCCACGTATTTAAAAAAATATAAATAGTTTAAATTTAAAACCATTAAATAAGTGGTCAGTTTTGAACCCAAAGGTGGATGACAAAGGTATTTTGGAGCCAATAGATGGGTGGGAAGGGTATTTTGGAGCCAATAGGTGGATGGATGATAATTTTGTGCCATTTCCAATACTTCGAAGGTATTTTAGGCCCTTTTTCCGATTTTAAATTTATTGCAAACAAAAGTGAAAAGTTTAAAATGGATAAAAAGATTTATATATATGAATAAAGTAAAGTATATTTTACTTTTAAAATAATATGTAAGCGAAAATTATGTGTGCTAAGTTTAAGAGTACCCCAGATGCACAGCCTAAAAATGAAGAATTCTTCAAAGCTCCAAAAATATACTTGATGAATTAGTAAAGGGTTTAAAATTGGGAAAATTGTATATATAGCAAACTAATAACCTAAATTAAATGGAACAATAGGGTTTGATTTAATTGTGCTCCATAGCAAACATTACCTAAAATTTGCCAGCGTCTCTCTCCCAAAAATCTCGCTCGCCACTCTCCATTCTCGCTCGCCTCTCTCGCTTTATACACAGAAGTGTATAATTCTGTTTCTGTTTTGTATAAAGCGAGAGAAAATAGTATATACACATGCAAAATATATATCTTCGTGTTATGCTCTTAATTATACAATTTACAAACATTTTACTTCAAATATTGCAGAGAAAAAGGCCAACGAATTATACAATTGCAGTGAAATACAATTTTGTCTAGCTTTATACAACAGAAGTGTATATATTGTGTTTCTGTTTTTGTATAAAGCGAGAAAAACATATATCTTCTTGCTATACACTTATAATTATGCAATATACATACATTTTAATTCGATTCAACTGTATGCAAAACAAATTATACAATTGCAGCGAAATAGGTCAGCGAATTATACAATTTAGGCCAGCAAATTATACAATTGTATATGTATAGCAAATTACACAGTTTTTATGTTTGCTGTGGAGCGCAATTATGCAATGTTTGCTATAGTACAAATATGAATTATTTGTTTGCTATATGTGAAAGTTGCCCTTTAAAATTTGATTTTAAAAACTTTTTTCTAACTAATTGATGTCTTATGTGAGCGGAAAAAAAAAGAGACAATATTCCATCCGATTCGAACTAATTGATGTCTTGTGTTTGAAAACATGAATTATCAAATTTAATTGACTAAGATACTCTTAATTATATAATTTTCTTTCTTTTTTAGGTTGACATAAATGATCATCATAATTAGGAATATGTCAAGGGCAAATGTGAGAAAAAAGAATTAAATATTTTCTTGATTATGTACAATTATTTTGAATCAACTTTATGAAGCTAAAATATCAATAATTTTTTCATTAACGATCTTAGAAAATGTAAGAAATTGAAATAGGTCACACAATGAAAACAGGAGTAGAAACCTATGCTTTGTATGAGAAGTATTGCACCCTCTTTTTTTCTTTTCTTTTTTGGCCTTTGAAGTAAGTAATAAGGGCCATTTATCACGTGAGATAAAAGAATAATAATCTTCCGATCAAATTCAAAATTAACTTTATGTTATAGTTAGTTTGAGGTATTAACTAATCATGAAATTGTATTATCCCATATTTGTACTAGTTTATGAAATTACTATCCAATATAAGTGGGATAAAACAATGTAACAATATATTCCCAACCAAAGAAAAAAGTAAGTTAAAATATTCTTAAGGGAAAAGGGTTTGATAAACCCCTCAACTTTGTCATTTAAAGCTGATATACCCCTCGTTATAAAAGTGGCACATATATGCCCTTACCGTTATACAAACGGCTCACATATACCCCTACCGTTACAAAATGGCTCACATATACCCTTCATTTAACGGAAATTAAAAAATTAGTTTTAAATTTATATTGGTTACTTCTAATTTTTTTAAAAAAAATTATTTAGGGGTATATATGATTCTTTTATCAAAGTTCAAGGTATATTTTAATTTTTTTTCATACATAAATTATTTTTTGACTTCTTTTATTATAATTATTTGAGTTTCTTATTCTTATTTGTTTTTTCTTTCATTCCTTAGTTTAAAGAAAAAAAATTTAAACTTTTTTTTTGTGTGTATTGTAATTTAATTTCGTATTCGAAGAAAAATTTGGTCATCTATAATAAGTTTTACAAGAATATTAGTGAAATATAAATAAATTTGATTATCAAAATAATAATTATTAAATAGTCATTAAAACAAAAAAAAAGTCCAAAAAAATATGTTTGACAAGGATTAAATTTACTCATATGGGATTATATTTTTTAGAAAAAAATAATAAAATTTAGATTAAAATTATTATTTTTTTCATTTCCGTTAGAGGAAAAGGTATATGTGGGCCATTTGTTTACAAGTAGGGGTATATATGAGCCAATTTTATAACGAGGGATATATCAACTCTAAATGACAAAGTTGAGGGGTATATCATACCTTTTTTCCTATTCTTAATAATATTTGAGCTTCAACCCAGCAGAGTCTTCCATAATTAATTGACCAGTAAAAAAATAGCGAGACGCGCTGGCAGATATTGATGAGTCAAAAAAAAAGTAAAGCGAAGTCTTATTCCCTGGTTGATGACTCAAAAAGAAAGTTAAGCTAGGTCTTATTCCGAAAGATATCCTTTATTTCATCACTCGTACCAGACGGTCCCATTATGATCCAGTGATTATTTTTCTTTTATTTTGCATGAAAAAACTATTACTTTCTCTTATAAAATGAGTAGAATTTTTGTTTTACATTCTACTTCTTTCTAATTTTCTCTTCTTTTAAGGCATTGATACATTTCTGAAAAACTAATTGCACCAAGATCGTAACCACTAAGTAGAACAATATCAAATGCTTCTCACTAGTAGTCACAAAATCCAACTTCAATAAGAATTAACAACTCAAATACAATACAATATAATTCTAAAAACCAATACTTCCCAGCACATTTATCAAACAAAATTCTCATTGTTAGCCACCAGAACATTTTCTTGTAATCACTCTCAGACAGTAACTCTACATGATATAACTTGTATGAAAAGTGACATCTCACTATCGAAAGAAATGTCGAGTTGTATACACTTAGCTCCATTGTTGGGCTAGAGGGCGACTTTCTGACTCGGGAAATAGTCTACCACTTTCACTAATCATGCCAAACAACGTTGATCGTTGCATGTAGCTTTCTTGAACAGGGACCTGTTCTTTATAAATGGAACATCTGAAAAATAAGATTAATTATAATGACATGTAAATGTTAATATTACATCTCAGCAAAATAGAGTACACTACAGAATGGGCAGACGCAAATGGCAGAGATTGGAATGTATGTCGCCTCATCTGTCAGTCACATCGGTCTGCTGCTCAGTTGAAAACTAAGAAACAAGTCCGAGGTCAACTAGTGCTGCCCGAGAGATCTCCTGAAAGCGCACTTCCGTTCGATGCTGATCCTGTGTATGAACTAGTAACTCGAGACGAATTACCAACACGGTTTTTTTGTAATTGGCGAATCTTGAAAAGATCTCTAGGAAGGGGCTGGCTTTGCATAGTCGTTGATTCATCATCCTCTTGTCCTGCAACAAGTTAACTAGGCCTTTGAATGATATAAACAAGGACACCAGTATATTTAGCATCAATATGCCAAGGCATGGAAATTGCAGACTTCGAAATACAGTAGTAGTAGTAGGGAATGAGTAGTTCCTGCATTGCAGAAATGAAATCATAGGACAAGCCTACATGCCAAGAGTGAAGGTAAAACAGATTATGATTTGATGCAACAGTGAGACAGTGAAGAGACATCATTGGGTGTGGCATGAGGAAGAAGAATATAAACATCTCATAGGTAAAGGTTCACATACTGTCCATGTCTTTCCTCTTTCCAGGCTGTCTGTCTCTCGGCCTGAATTTGCTTGAATCAGAGAGGTCACTCGTAGATGGAGCAGCGCCTGACAGCAATGGCAGAGAGGCAGTCCCGGATTTTCCAGTTGCTGCAGGGATGTTGCTTTGCAAACATACAGATATCACAAAATCAGCATCAGGAGAAGGACCTGATAGGATGCAGAGAAAACTCAAGTTACTACGGAGCAACCTATACTTTTGATAGACGAAGCGATTGGCAGCCTTATCCTCCAGGAGAGTTAAATTGCTGTCTATGAAAATTAAATATATAGGAAGTGTTGTAGGATAATTTGCAATGTAGGTTATTCTGTAAAAAGTGCCCTTTAATAGAATCCACCCAAGTTGTAAAATTCCCTTCTGCAGCTTCTCGGATTCATCTAAAAGCCTAGGTAAAAATAGAAGAATGTCTAAAAATCAAATTAGCTCTTGTTTAACCTATTACTGTCCTTCAAAAGTTTAAGGTATAAACTCCTCGTTAGAATATCACTAAGATCACCTTCTGCAACCAATTTAGCTCCCTTCCAATCATTTTCAGATGGTATGTTGTTATTTCATTTGACTGCTGATTTCCCTTAAACTTGTGATATAAATTGCTTTGGGTTTGGGACTTCCATGTTGGAAATCTCAAATTCAAAACCCCTTGCCAGCGAAAGCAAGGGGTTTGCATTCTGGGTCGAGCTCATCGCACCGGGCTTGCCTAGTGCGGGTTACCTCTCCTGTGTGATTTGCGAGCTATTGCATAGAGCAGGGGTTTTACCCTATGCACACCCAAAAGGTAGCGGTTGCGGGTCTCTCTTGCCATAAAAAAAATACTTAATAACATTCACATGATCACTAACTGAAAAAAAGCTGCCTATCCGCAGCAGATTTAATTGATAACCTACTGTATTGGACCACACAAACATAGAAGCAGATATCACATCTAGGAAGTTCATTGGAAGAAAAGAATTCTATTAAGACACACAATGGTCATTCCTACATCAAAAAGGCAACTCTAGAGTCTTTCCAGGAAAGGTGTTTCACCTACTTTTATTGGTAGACCACCATTGACATGCAAATGTAAAGGAGTAATCTGACTAAAATACAAAAGCTAACAACAGACTAGAGCGACTTATAAAAATTTTACAAAGGACCAAGATTTCACAGGGCAAGTGACTGGAAAATTCAGAACTATACCTTCAACAGCTGGCAAATTTGCTACGAACGCTGCAAATGCAGGGGGCAAGGATTTCAAAATATCATTAAGGGCAATTGGAGGTCCATTGCTGCTAAATGGACCAGAATAGGGCAAGGTGCCTGAAGCAGATGGAGCTGCAAGCGCAGCAGGACCTGGAAAATCCAGCATCATCCAACAAACGTAAGCTGATAGTTCCTCATATAACAGATGCCCACATTACAAGAATATAGAGTTCTTAATAAAAATCCGCATGGTTCTAACTGAAATTGAGGAAAAGTTGTCTATTACACCCTACTATTTTGATCTGTATATAGTTTAGTCTGAATCTAGAGGACCTCATTGAAATAAGTGTACTTTAGTGTTAGATCATTAATATACGAATCCAAGGGTGTGGGGTAGAAAATGTTTCCAATTTGGTTGGTCCAATTTTTGGGAAACATCCTCTCTAGGAAAATAAGTTCATTAAAAATGAGAAATGTCTTCCCTTGTGGAAGTAGGAAAAACACGTTTTATGAGTTCCATTCCACATTAATCTTCTCCTCATCACTCTCTAACGCACCCCAAAACCAGAGTGTTTTAACAGATTATATAGAAATGTTTGAGTCTATATTTTTTGTTTACTTATCAAACACCAGAAAATAAGTAGAAAAATCACCTTATTTTCCTGGAGAACTTTTTCCAAGAAACTATTTTCCATGGAAAACAAGTTCCTTCCTATGAAACACACCAAAGAAGAAAATAACCATAAGCACTTTAAACTTCCTGCATTCACAACTTTTAATTTTTTTGGCAATCAATTTTATTTAATTACTTGACAGGATGCAAGTTTACAACTAGCTGATGTGGAGAACAGAAATGAATCGAGAAGGCAATTTTTTTTACGAATTTCGTCATTTGGACTATCCATAGTTTATGTGTTCTTTTATTCTAGAAACAAAGATTAGTCTCTCCCATCCAAAGTGATGCATATTCATGTATCAGGTTAACTCGCAAAGTCGCAATCCCAGTATATGCAAGAGTCCATGCCTTATTTAGTGTCATCCAATAATCACAAGGCTGTATTTTCTCTAAGAAGAGAACTCTGGCAAGGAGGAAATTCACTTATTACTGCAGCACAATGCAGCCTCCCATGATTGGCTTAAAACAATCAAAAGAGCCCTACATCTGAAGGCACTTCACTTCCTAGGCATCGAGGGATCTCTCTTTCATATCATGCAGACCACACAATCCGCATGCATGTATTTTACGTCGTACCTGCAAGTAATTACCACGGCTCCAAGCACTGCAGAGAGGGTTATCGGGCCTTTGTCTAACATAAGTATACCCAACAAGCATGCTTGACTTTCTTCAGATTTTCTTGTATCAAACAAGCATCAGCCAAATAAGGCATGCTACTTTCCAGCCAAACAAACCATGCTTCTTTGTAGGGTATTTTCACCTTCCAGATGTATTTACAGTGCCACAACCCAGCCTGCTGCCATTGTCATTCAAATGTGAGCGCAAATTTCACATTGTAGATACAATTGCTTTGTTTTAGCCATAACAATCTGTCTTCTTGATTCGTGCAACCATGGAAATTAACAGCAGGCCTGTTGATCTCCCAGTCATTCTGAAGCTTAGATTCTAGCCCTATTGAGTCCAAATCTCAGCTACTATTGCATTCTGTTGTTAACCAGATTGTATTTATCAGGGAAATATCCTTGAGAGGTCCATGTCCAATCCAGTTACCACTCCAGCAAGAAGTCTACATCCCATTCCCCACTTTCACATATTGATTAAGGTACGCCATAGTGCTCTTAACAGATTTTCAGATACTAACACCATAGGGTGTAGATACCACTTCAAGAGCACCATTGTCCCTCTTTCACAAGTTTTCATTGACAATCCATCTCCATAGAGCCTATTTCTCCAAGTTGAACCTTCAGAGCCATTTCATGAATGCCAGGCTATTATAGTTATGCTTGAAATTTCTTATGCTTAAACCCCCTTCTGTATTATTGATGGTGAGAGTCTTCAACTTAACCAAATGAAAACCTTTCTTTTCTCTATTACCGTGCCATATAAGTTTCCTCCTTAAAACTCTATTCTCAGCTGATGCCAGGAAGCACAAAGGAATTACTAGACAGTTGGAGCAGATATGGAATTTGACCTAACAGAAGGAGAGATGGATTTTCCCAGCGTGTATTTGGTGGGACTGTTTGGAAAGAGAGACACCAGAGGTGTTTTTAGGAGAAGCAGTGCAATATTCAGAAGTTGAAGATGAACTGCTTAGTCCTTTATTATTTTTAGTGTACACAGGAATGTTTAGTAGAAGCCGAAGATATTTTTGATGTTTTAGAAAATATGTAAGAAGAAACATAGATATGAAGTTTTCTTGTTTTGGGGACTATACAGTTGGTATAGTATACCTGTTAATATATAGAATGTTACGATCATCAAAAGAATAAAAACATCTATTCTCTTTTCAATATTCGCTAGCACTGAAAAATAGGGACATCATGTAAGTGGAAATCGAGCACACTATTTACCAGAACTACCCTCCTTGAAGATAAATATGACTTCCTATCTAGCTTATTTTTTTCCCACATCTTTCAAGTTGTGACTTGTTCTTTGATCCCAAAGACATTCCTAGATAATTGGTTGGTAAACAACTCACTTCACACCCTCAAGTACCTTTCTATGTTTGTGTATCACCTTTCGACCCAGAATGATATTTATTGTTTAGTAAATTAATTTGTGTATCACCTTTCTACCCTCTCAATCAGCACTTGAGAAATAGAAAAACATCGGTTGCATTAGAAGCTCCTCTCAAAGTATTGCTGAAACTGATATTCAATGTTTGCATTATATCCTACTTTACAATGTCCCAGCAAGTAAGGGAAACCCCTATGGTATACCCATCTAGACCTGGAGCTTTGTCTGATGCATATGCCTAAACACCTTCCAAAACCTCTTGCTCATCAAAAGATCTCTATAACCACTTCATCACCTCTTCATTAAGTTTGTGACAAGCTTATAGGTTTGAAGTTTCTAAATTTCATGTCCCCAGCCTTTCTAAGAATTAGAGAAACATCGGTTGCATCAAAGCTCCTCTCAAAGTATTGCTGAAACTGAGAGATCTTCAATGTTTGCATTATATCCTACTTTACAATGTCCCAGCAAGTGAGGAAAGCCCCTATGGTATACCCATCTATACCTGGAGCTTTGTCTGATGCATATGCCTCAACACCTTCCAAAACCTCTTGCTCATCAGAAGTTCTCTATAACAACTGCATCACCTCTTCATTAAGTTTGTGATAATCCTGAGGTAAACTCAGGTTCCAATTTAGATTAATTATATAACATTTGGTAGAAGGCCAGAATTTCGTCTTCGGTGATTAATGGATCTTCCACTGTTGCTCCATTGCTTGAGTATTTTCACAGCTGTTGATGTGTTACAACTGATCTCATCCTTGCCATCAAAGTCCAGCGGAGCAATCCCCAAGTTCAGTAACTCAAGAAAACAAGAGGTCACTACAACCATCTCCTTTTCATGGTCCATCTCACAAAAACTTGCTGATTCGGTGATTGAAAATCAAGTCCAAAGTAAAGTTCAATGTAATCAATGAACAAACAATGCCATTAATCAACTAGGAGACTACGGAGATATAACTATAGGCAGGTGCCTTTAGTTACTATGAGAGTGCAAAACATCCTAAAAATAATTATGGATACAACTGTACGTGATAATCTAATTCCTTCCAGAAGAGTGAAGCTTATATGCTGATGCCTTTCTCTCTTCTGAGTAAGAAGTCGATAATGTTGTACACATGTATCCCCATTTGTTTAAGTTGATAATGATGACATCGAGAAGGATAATTTAATGAATAAGAAATCAAAACACATTCTATTATTCATTCCTAAGTTTGTTAATCGCACCTCAAACTCTGAGAGACCAACATCGGTTAAAAGGGACATGGAACATGTTTATCTGTTTGGGAGCTTGTTAAGCAAGAACCAACATAGAATAAGGAGCTAGAAAGACCTACCTGGAATTTGCCTCGGGTCGTAAACCGTCATTTTTGAAGTATCTGGATACACAACCTTGGCAGGCGGATTTGTATTGGATGAAACACCAGAAGTAGTCTTGTCTATGCTCAAGAAACCAGGAGTTAGAGAGTATAATTCAGAAACTGAGTTTAATTCAGTATTAAACAAAGCCAACAATAATACCTGCAGAACCTGCCTCAATACCAAGAGTAGGTTTGTCAGGTTTTTTATTGATGTTCCTCGCGAGCCACTGAAAAACAGGTAGCAAATAGGCAAAAAGTACACACAAGTTAAGATGATGTTTGAAAACGATACTTGTGCCCTTGTAACAATAATTTAATGTGTGTGTGTGCATGCGCACGCTGACAACCTCTTGGCGTGCTAAATGATCCAAGTCATTTGAAGAGCAAGGCCAAAGATCCATGAAACTGTAGCGTGATACAACATCATGCAACGAACTCTCTAACTCTGATGCTCCATCATCACCTGTTCTAGAAAGAGCTTCTTTCCTTCTCTGCTCAACCTGTCAATACAAGCAATAAGCACAAACAAATGTAATCATTGTATTAAACATTACGCCCTCCAAAGAAGGATATATAAGGATTTAATTTCCCTATCAACTTTTAATTAGAAGTTTGATTGGATCTGATTCTAAGTTCATTTCATTGCATATATTATTTTAATGGACAAGAAAGTAATCAACAACATCATCCCCAGTGTAGTCCCCCACACAGTGGGGTCTGGGGAAAGAAAGTAATCAATCAGTTATCAACAATCTTGTTGGTTGGTACAAGAAAATCACACTGTGAACAAAGTTAAATTGCTTCATGAAATTAACCAATTGAAATTAGTGTGAATATAATGAGCCTTCTTTTATTTAGGAAGTCCACAGAATTGGACAAACAGAACAATAGGCATATCTGGAAAACAGCATATGCAGCTCTGAATATAGTAGGTCAACTGTAACCAATACTTGTTGATTGCAAAGGAATGCAATCCAGAAGATATGCTATTCGAGATATGCCAATAGTTCAGAAAGAACAAGTTTAATTAGTATTTGGACTTGAAAATAGCCCACGAAGTTCAGTATAAAAACCAAGGGAATATACATCAGCAGCAAAAACACAAAATACCTTCAACATGCTGGCAAGGTCTCCATATGTTTGCTCAAATTGAGTGAACTTTTTCCAAACCTACGCAAAGAATAGGCAGTTCAGTACGATTCCATATAAGCAAGAGTTTTGACAGCAAAATAGCATAGATAATCAAAGTAAAAGGAACAATAATAGTAAAATTAAGCAATACGATTATACTACACAATAGTAGTGAGATTGATAAGGGGAAAAGAAAGCAAATAAAGTGTTCTAAACCAGAGCCAAACTCGCCCACAAAAAGGAGAGAGAAACGCTCAACTACCTACTAACCTTCTACCCTAATCTTCGACCTTTACGCTCTCCTATTTGATGTCATTTTCTTAGTGCGTTGAAGTTGTGTCATGTCAAGTTTAATCATCTCTCCCCTATCATTGTCAATCTTTCGTTACCTCCTCCTTGGGGCATTTGTGCTCCTCTTTGCATACCCGAACCATCTCAGCTTCGAACCCTCATCTTGTCCACTGTAGAAGCCACTCTCATCTTATTATCCTCTTCTTGTATGTCCATACATCCTCAAGTGATGCATCACTAATCTAGCACTCTATGTACTCTGCTTTAGTCTTACTCAACTTGAAACCTTTAGACTCTAGAGTTAGTCACCAGTCCTACAATCTATCATTTAACTTTCGAGTGTCTCATCAATCAATACTATGTCATCCACAAATAACATACACCATGGTACTTCCCTTTGAAGATGTTGTGTCAATTCGCTTGTTACCGAGAAAATCCTTGGAGCAACCCCATCTAGACTAGGAAGTCTGCAACCATTCTTACTGAGGTCTTGGATCCATTGTACATGTCCTTAATTGCTCTAATGTATGCACAAATACTCCTCAATACTTTGGGCATCTCAATAGAACCTCTCGCGATACTTTGTTGTACATCTTTTCTAAGTCAAGAAATTGCCCCTACAAGAATCCAAAATGGTTCACGAAATAAGACACATCCCGCTTCATCCTTATCTCTTCCACCCTACCTCAAACTTTCATAGTGTGATTTAGTACTTTAATTATAAAACTAAAACGGAAAAGGATAACAAGGATACGTCATACTCAAATTCTAAATGTAATCTACAACATTAAAATAGATTTTGCGTCTTCTAAAATTTCATGTTTACACTAAAAGTAGTACAAACTATCTTCACAAAAATAGATTTTGCATCTTCTAAAATTTCATGTTTACACTTCTTTAATCCTGGTCGTTCTCCTTCTTAGATCACCTTTTATTATCTATCTTAACAAAGAGTTACATTGCTCTTTTTCACATCTAGGAAACTCCACCCCAAATTATTTGCTAAGTTTTAGGATGTTTAGATGGACCCAAAGTGATGTCTCAAGTTATGTCTTTGTCTTGTCATGTATTCTGGAGATTCAAAGGAAAAGTTGCTTCAATAATGGGACTCATGCTTTCCTCTATCAAATATATTTGCATGTTGTAATATTCTTTTTTTCTTAACGGGAAACTGTGATGTTGTATTCCTCAGCATTATGGATATACAAGAAAAGTGACACGAACAGAGATTTTAAAAAATCTACAAGTTGTTGTGTTCCTCTAAACCTATTTCTTTACTCCAAAAATAGAGAGATAAAATACAATCCCATTTAACCCTATGAATGGAACTGGATATATCTTCAAAATTTTCATTATTCCTCTCTCTAAACTGTCCACCATATGCAATGCAGGATCATTCTCCACCACGCCTTCTAGATTTACTACCCCATCTTCTAATCCAATAATTCAAATGATCTGCAGTGTTTCAGGTATAGTCCTTTTCGTCTTTATGAGGTTGAGAAAGATGGTTGTGAAACTGCAATGCAAAAAATAAGTGGTTGTTAGTCTCTTTTATCTACCCATATAATGAACTCCAAGATAATATAGTCATCCCTTTCTTCTTCAGAACTTCATGTGTCAGGCATGCCCTTCTAGGGGTCAACCATGTAAAACATTTTACCTTGTTTGGTGCTAAATTTCTCCATACTTTCCCCCACAAGCTTTGTTGGCTACTACTATGTTCGTTAGTTTCCATTGTACATGCCCTGCTAATAGTGAAAGCCCCATGTGCACTATGTAACCATCTCAATGAATCAGGATCACTGTTGGTTCCTGGAATGCCTTTATTTCATCTAGAAAGGTTGGCCACTCTCTCCACTTCCCAATCATTTAGAAGTCTTCTTAAGGAAAGGTTTCGAACCCAGTGGTGTCCAGCAGTCATTGATCTTTGCCTCTGGGTAACTGCATAGTACGAGCAAATCTGGGAAGGAGTATTTCAAATGGATCGGTTTATTCCAGACATCTCCCCAAAATTTTGTTCTCCTACCATCTCCCACCTTTATGTATAAATTAGTCTCTAATTCTCTCCACAAGTGCCTAATAGTTCTCAGACCCCAACTCCATAATTACATGTACTGCACCAATTTTCATTTTCACCATATTAGCATTTGGTTATGTCCTCCCATAGAGTTCTCCCCTCCTCATGATATCTCTACAACCACTTCATCGGTAGATTATTGTCATGCTTTCTCAGATCTCTAATGCTCAAACCTCTCTTTATCTTTGCTATTCAAGGTTATCTACCATTTGAACATGTTATAGCCTTTAATCTCTTTGCACCATGCTAAAGAAAATCCCTTCTCCGTTTGTCCAATTTCTTCACCACTTCTGAGCGTAAATAGAAAAAATGGCATAACATATATTGGAAGGGAATTTAACATTGAATTGATCTGGATGTGTCTGCCTCCTAGGGATAGGTACAGTTCCATCTTGCTAATCTCCTTTTTTCTTCTCCAAAGTGTCATCCCATATTTTTGAATTCTTATGTTTATTCCCCAATGGCATGCCCCACTATATTGTAGGTAAATTATCCACTTTACAACCCACAATATCCACCAAACTCTGACTATTTTTGTCACCTCCATAATAGGGAACACATTGTTTTTTCCCTAATTCACTTTCAAACTAAGACGACTTCCAAAAAAAATAAGATTGTCTTGATGAATCTTATTTGTTCCTCGTAAGGCTCACAAAAGATGACACTGTCATTTGCATATAGTAAATGATGGATTTCTTTCACTTCTCCACTATCGCCACTTATCTGAAAGACTTTATTTACCAGTTATGAATTGCTATCCATATCAAGCTATCAAAACCCTCCATTGACAGGATAAACAAGAGGGGATCCCCCTGTCTAAATCCCCTTTCTGATGGTAAGAAACCCACTGGTTCACCATTCACAAGAATAGAGAACCTTACCATGCTGATGCAAAATCTAATATGACCCACGTATTTCTCCAAATCCCATTTGTCTTTAAGTATTACGCAGGAACTTCCAATTTACATGGCCATATGTTTTTCAATGTCCAACTAGCACATTTCATTAAACCAGGTTCATTACCTTTAAATCTTGAGTCCACAAACTCACATGCAATAAGGGCAACATCCATTATCTGTCTCCCTTTTATGAATGTCCTCTGATGTTTGTTGACTAACTCATCCACCATCTTCTAACCTTTCAGAAAGTATTTTTTATATCATCTTATATACATCCTGTGATCAGATTTATTGGTCTAAAATCTTTCAGCTCAGAAGCATGTGATATCTTGGGAGGATTGCCACAATGTTGCAATAAAACATCTCTCTGTCTGCTAGCATACAACATATGGATAACACTCTTGATGTCCTCTTTCTTAGAGTCCCTTAAAGTGAGATAAAAAGACATGAAAAAGCCATCTGGCCCAGGGAGCCTCTCCATAGCACATATTTGATGCTTCCCGAAATCTCCTCCTCCTCCAATGGTTTTAGTAATTCTTCGTGTTCATCAACACTAATACATGTAACCCCTGTAGTTGTAGTTCTGCTCTCCATGCGTTTATCTCTTTGTAATGATTTTGGTCAAACTTTGAATAGCCTCTTTGATTGCAACTGAGTCATTGAAGGCTATGAAGCTGATGTATCCTCAAATTCATTGTGCTTGAGGGTACAGAAAAAACTTGCATAGTGGCCCTTTCCACCTTTTAACCAACCATTTCTGCCTTGGATGCCATTTTTAAAGACAAACACAATCCATCTAATATTATTTAACTAATAGTGACTTGCCTCCTTAAATTCTGCTGAGTTCAACCTCGACCCATTCGAACCAAGTTTCAACCCAGAACCAAGTCTCCTGATCTCATAAGATCTGAAACAATCATCAAATGAAGTCTTATCCTTCTCCAGGTTATAAAGGCTGAATATCTATGATGGCTGCCGAAAAAATCCCCAGAGGAAGTAGTTGGTTGACTGGAGAAATGTTAACAAAAGATAACATTGTGGAATGTGCCTATTTTATGATGCTCTTAGCTGCATAAATTGGTCTGAATACAAAGGTTCTGAGAAATACTTAACCAACAGTGTCCGCTCCCTTGTATTAGGAGAGTTGGATGTCCATTCCCTCTTCAGGACTTCATTCGTTTTTCGTTAAAACAAATACAACTGGAAAATTTTTTAGGAATTTAGACTCTAGGCCTATACTTGAGCACTCATGTGTGCAGCCCCCTTCAATTCAATATTTATATGAGGGAAGAAGATCAAAAGACATTGGGTTGTGAGACTTTCTTTTCCAGAGTAGTCGTACAGATAATATAGACAAGTCCAGGCAAATATATGAGCTATGCATAGTGAATGAAGAAACACAAATGTATCCAGAGATATGACCTTCAGCCTCTTTTGAATTATTAGCAGAAAGAAACGCCAACATATGATAGATGAACTCAGGCTCATCCACATAAAAGTAAGTAGAACCAATTGGCTTCTTTTTGTAACCATTTCCCAAAAAGAAAAGAAAAAAAAGTAGAACAAAAAAATCACATAAATGTGCACACATACAGAGTCCCAGAGACAAGAGTCACATAAACCGACTCATTCTCTTCCAACACCACCCTGCACTAAAAAGAACATTGCAAGCAGACAACAAGCTTCACCATGAAAAATGTTGTTGCAATAGCATGTAAATAAAAAGTATCTGACAAGCCTAAACAGAAAGCAACTGATACATGCTTCTTGGTTCTATTAATAAGCAACACCGGCATGCAACCAGCTCAGCATAGAAGATCCAAACTATAGAATGAGACACGCCAAAGAAGATGAAGATAAACAATCAGCAAGAACAGATATCACAAATAAAACAGGCAGGACTCATCCAAAGACACCCTGAAACAAGCAAGAACTGCAAAATTACGCAATAAACAAATAATAGAAAAACACCTCAACAGATTCCTCTGGCGGCAGTGAGCTCAATGCACGTTCAAATAATGCCCTGATATTTCTATCGTCATTCAAACGATAAAGAAAATCTGCATACCTGCAACATTTTAATTAACTCATGGTTATTTCTGCTAAGAGAAAAACAGAAAGAAAACCCTGCTACTAGTTCCCAGGCAGAAGAGTCATCAATAACAGTTGAATACTTTTTAGAATAATGTTATGATGCTTGAAATTGTACAACTGTTTCATTTCCACTCATGGACCAGATGCTGCCACAAGTCTTACACCATGCATTACATATAGGGCTATGCTGGCATACCAACAAATTTGTTGGACACAAATCCTAACTTCCTGATTGCACTGGAACTCATGCAGTCACTCATCCACATAATATTACTTTTGTAAATTAGAAGAGAAGGAGACTCACTCAAGGATGTATCCAGGCTCATGCATAAAGCGTTTTAACCCTGCTTCAAAAACATTGTGCGCCATCTGCATGAATGCACAAAAATGATTGCATATCATCCAAAGGATACCATGGATAAAACATGCAGGGATGTCAACAAATAAAAGAGAGTCAAGAAGCATATACGAACTAATTTGAAAAGAAACTGTTACAAAGAGTAATTTGGTTTAAAACATCAAATAATTCAACAAATAACCACCGAACGAGTATGAAATTATCATACACCAATTGATGTGTGAGAGTTAAATTATTCTAGACATATTCTTTGAGGTACGGAAGTCTCTCACAGGTTCCATGCACCAAATTGCTTGAAACATTTGAAATTAAGATAGTCCTAATCACCTTTGCATCCTTGTCTAGACAAAAGGCCATCATTGCATAAGCTACATAAACATGGTAAGTGCAATTTGGGGACTTGCGTGCATCAACAAAGTATTTGCGAGCTGCTTCAACTCCTTCACTTCTTCTTAAAAACCTTATAAACTGCAGCATCATGAACCAAAAGATCTCAACTGAAGTTAGATTGTAATATTTCAGATAATGATTGGAAGAAATTTGATATGGTTGACGAGAGAAAAACTAACATGTAACATATAAATATGTTCCATGAAAAAGAGCAGCGGAATTTATTAACGAAAATAAGGAACTTATGTGAATAGTCAGTAAAACAAAATAAATTACGAACAGGAAACTCCATTCACAATAAATAAATGAACAATAAAAGAGTATTAACTCAAAATGAAGGCAATTCATGCTTCCAAGAGAATTTCACGGCAATCAGTATCTTCACTTTTTATATCTAACAATAAAAACCTTTTTAGTAGTATGGTTGCCAATCCAGAAGTATCCAAAAAGATCTAAATAGATCAGTATTCATCTAGATATCAATAGGTATAAGATTGATCAACAAACAATATATCTCAAAAGAAGTTATATTTGGGTTATATCTAGATTTAACATGAATTTGTCATCCCTAAATCCAAGAGAGTACATATCCTGTGCCCAAATTTTCTAGTGGACTCCTCAATGCTAGTTTACCCGAAAATTGCAAATCAATAATGCGTCTACAGACATGTTAACTACTAACAGGAATGTAAAATAACCAATGCAAATAGTCCATTTTATTTTATTTTTGACAAAGGTAACAAGTTTTTGTATAAATCTTCAGCACTAAGTTGGGTTAGTAAGTCACTCAAAAGGACTACTTCCGCACTACTTCCGCAAAATTAAATATTTTTGTACTTTGCTCCTTTTGAGTGACTTACTAACACTACTGTTTTTTATCAATAAGTTGGTGAATAAAATCGCTTCATTCTGAGAGGATGTAATTCTTTAAACCTCTTGTATTGGAGGGGAAACGTTTTCTTAAGGAGATATTGTGTATTCAGCAGACTCGATTTTTACCTTTATATTTCATTCTATTTCCTGATATGTTTTTTACACTCATTAATTTATGTTTATGATATAAATTGTTGTTTTTGAGTACATGTTTTAAACTTTGTTTTTTATGTTTCTGCAAAGTTATTTTCTCCGATTATATTGAAAATATACACATATAGTACGTATATTTATTGTACAGAAAATAATTATTGTAAAAGTACTATACATAAGCTTACATATTATCTTTTCTTACATAAATATGAAATTTTTCACTTATCAATTGAAGAAATACATTATGCAAGTTCAAAAGTTATAATTGCTTTCTTGTGCAGGCATAATTTCTTTTTTGAATATGTTAACAAATTATTAAATTTTCTCCTTAGACATATATCACAATTGTATAATCTATGCAACTTAAATGTTTCTTTTTATTATGAAACACCTTTGTATATATGTTCATATTCTGTTCTTTATTTTCCTTTCAATGTTGATTAAAGAACAAATGATCTATTATATCGTGAATAATTCATTCATTAGAGGTTCTTGACTTATGTGATAATGACAAATAATCAAATTCATATTGGAATATTGCTAATACTTTTTTCAGAACCTATTTTTCTAATTTTTTCAATGTATGGATAGTAAGAAATTATTTGCAAGTTCAATGAAATTATTATTTATGACCGTGCGAGGCGCGGGAAAATTACCTAGTTATCTTAAAAGCTAGGAGTCAAATTGCTTTATTTGTTTTTTTGGAGATAAAAATTTGTTTTCTTTTTCCACTTCCCATTGCACATAATACACATAAAAAGTAACATACTTCTAACACATCAAGTTGTACCCTCCAGGTACAAGTTTCTTGAACTATTGTTTTTACTAAACCATACATGTCATGTTTGAACTCTATCTCACCTTCTGTTTCTCCAAGGAAGAAGGGAGAAGATGTTTTGGGTTACCCAACCTTACGGAATAGCTAGAGAAATACTATTCCATCTATTTAATTTTATTTCAAATGAAGATGGTATGACCCTTTGTTGTTCCTCTAAGTTATCAGTTCACTAAGCTTGATAAGTTCAGTGGCACATCTGCAAGTGCATACTGTATATATCCCGTTCGACTTGCAAAATGATTTCTTCAAGGACTTATACGTGTTCTAGTTGTTTACTGTTCAAGTAAATGGGTAACACGAAGAATGGCAACCAGCAGAGCTCTTTTTATGGGATAAACTGGTAATGGTAAGAGATATGAAGACCAGCAAGATGATACCCAGTGATAACGATAGCAGAGACCTCGGAATTATCCAGATGGGAATAGAATGGTGCCTCGTAGCACAGCCGGATCATGCTGAACAAAGGAGGATTCTGATTTCCCCTGAAGCGTGTTATCCTATGAACATGGTCCTGATTTTCTCCTGATACTGGGACTAGAAAATTTAAATATTACCTAATCATTATTAATATTTCCCACATTTTTGGTGTATCGTCATAAGAAAAGAACTCAAGTTCTAGGACTTACATTCTCAATCATGTTTACACCGAATATGAGTGCATCTCAAAGATAGTACATTTTCACATTTTCATCTCTTAAAAGAAAGTAAATATGTATATGATCCTCCGAGGAGATTTTATGGTCTTACCTGGATATGTGATAGTGCAGAGGCATTGGATCCATCCCCAAAAAGACTTTCATATACCTTTTTAGCAGCCTGCATCAGAACGTTCAATAAAGGATACGAAAAAACTGAATATTTAGGGAAAGTAAATAGATGCATAACCTGAATGGCTCCACGAGATTCCTCAAGTTCAGCATAAGCATATCTCAGCATCTCCGAGTCTAATCACAAGAGGCAAAAGAATTATCTAAAACTCAGGAGAAAACAACATCAAAAAGAAACCCCAAGTGTCATCTAGGAAAGAAAAGAAATAAGAAAAATACCAGGAAGTGCTTTCAAAGCTCGCTGGAAAACCTTGATAGCGGAGTCTACTGAACCAGCTTTTGCATGCCATGTGGCATATTCATACCATATATCAGGATAATGATACAAGAACATGAGGCACTGTCATTGAACATCTAGATCAATCTAGTTTGGTTTTATACCAAAGCATAAAAAATCAAAAGTAGAGGAATTTTTACAGTAATATAAAGGGGAAGGATAAGCACCAAATCCCAACGCCACCTCAAACAGAAAAAACAAGAATATCATATATATCAATCAACTATGCCTCAATCATAAATCAAGTTGGGTCAACGATACAAAAGTTGTACATATCCAATCTGCTCTTTTAGGTCCATTTCATTCAAATACAAAATAATTTGACTTTTGCAACAAGATTTAGGAGCTCTAAAACTAGTGGTTGCCTAATTCACCTGTTACTGCACCACATGCAAGTATTTTATCCGACTAAAAGGACTCCTATAAAAAATAATTATGAGGTTAATCACCATTCTGAAAACTAAATAAAACTTAACTTCATGACATAGTTATGAAATACAAAATTGTCCAGTAGCTCCTATGAAACTGGGTTTGGATGCTGAACCAACAGTATACTAACACAATCCACTGATATCAGGTAATCATTTGTCAGATAGCTAATGATAATCTTCAATATGATACAGTATCTCGCTTCAGCACATCAAGGTGATTTCCAACTGCTAGACTCCAAGGAAATACTTGGGAGCCGATCATTATATTCAAGTATGCAATTAAAGACATAAAAGAAAGATACATCATCATGAACTTTTGGATAAATTCAAAAAATGTCTCCCAACTTTTCGAAGTTTTTTTTGTTTGTTTTTTGAGAAGGTAACTTTTCAAAATTTATTTATGTATAACACACCAACAATTTAGAGGATTTATTTTGATAGGTATCAAATATTAAAGGTTGTGCTACTAACACTCCAAATTGTTACAGATC
Source organism: Solanum peruvianum (assembly GCA_027705065.1). Taxonomy (NCBI): domain Eukaryota; kingdom Viridiplantae; phylum Streptophyta; class Magnoliopsida; order Solanales; family Solanaceae; genus Solanum; species Solanum peruvianum. Next base: position 52,694,931 of record JAKWJD010001764.1, read on the forward strand.
CTTTTGTCAGGTGCCTATGTCACTACTAAACATGTGTGCACAAATACATAACTAACATGAATCAAAATAAGAATTTCATGCACTCAAGGATGTGGCTTAGAGGTTAAGAAAGGGGGTTGATAACCATGAAGTCTTAGGTTCAAATGAGATAAGAAAAACACTACGTGATTTCTTCCTATCTGTCCTAGCCTTGATGGACAGAGTTATCTTATACCTGTAGGAGGTGGCAAGTATCTGTGTAACTATTTGAGGTGTTCAAAAGCTAACCCGGACACCACGATCGTCAAAAAAAAAAAAAAGGAGAGAATTTCACTGATAAGACTCTCAATTGTATAATAAAAAGCACGAATTGAAAAGGAAAGTACTTCAAGATACTATGTAAGGCATAAGTTACCAGTTCCAAAAAAAAAAAAAAAACTAAGACATATGGAAACCAGACATAGAAAACTCCACCATTCATTGTCCTAAAAAAGAAAGGAAATAAACTCTAAGCAAAGAGGTAATGATTTTAACACCTATGTCTCCCATACCTGCTCATATGTGAACACAATTCTTTTATTAGCAGAAGCACTGTCTATCCTCTGTGGGTTTGCCCTGACATGAAGACCAGAATAATTAGATGTCATTGTCGTCGGTTTTACTTTCAAACGGAAAGTAACCATGAGGGAGAAGATCAAAGCAGCGACGTTTGTGAAAAAAGATCATATGCAAGATCATATGCTGTAACAAAATATTAGAAGTATCCATACTTGAAAATCTGGTAGGTCTTAATGCTAAACAAGTACATTTTTTCCAGGAAAAAGAGAATTATAACAGGTGCATTCAGCAATTGCAAATGTGAACATTGCGATAAAGAACAACACAAAACTTATAATGGGCCTTTATTGTATTTCCATCTGACATGCTTAGGAGCATTAGCAAGTCTAATAATCAATACAAGCAAAAGCAATTACAGACTTATGTCTAATGTTAGGGACTAAAAGATCAATAAGAGAGGAAATAATTAATATAGAGTAAATTAAATGTCTCTAACTAGCCATAAGGCCACAATCACATTCTAGCTGACCAAACTATGTTTAAAAGACTGCCCCTTACTTTTCAAAGGCTAGAAGTTTTTTCCATGCCATCCATTGCATTTCCTCCTGCAGACCCGTGGAAAAGTAATTAATGTAAGAATAAGGCAGAAGTAGGGTTGCAGCCTGCAGAGCCACAGAACCATCATCTAAAACCTCTATGTCATCACTTTCATAATTGCACGAATCTCCACATGAAATAAGTTAGATGATAGAACAGAAACATTTCAACTAAACATCTATCTCAAATACATTAAGTAGTTGGACATGCCAGAGATGCCCCCCAAAACTGGGTACTAAATGTGCAATCTAATTGGCCTGCTTCAAGTGTAAAAGCTAGGAAAGATACTGAAGGAATTGCCTTGGAAGATCCAGAGGGCGGAATCGCTAGCATATTCCAATCAATTTCATCAGTGTACTTCTTCCTTTCTCTATATACAGCCCTCGCACTGTTATATTTAGGTTGATATTCAGAAACCAGTCCTTTTGCCTGCAATTTAATCAACAGAAAATATCTCAAAAAAAACAGTTACTGTCAACATACATGACAATCAATTGTACCAGCCACATTTTTTGAAGGAATCTAAAGCAGATTTAGGTAATGTTACTATCACTTTCTGAAAGTCAATATGAGCACGTAGATGACTTTAACAGATAACCAAGTAGAATATGCCTAAACAAAACCTAGACATGTCCTCCTGAAAAGGACAGAGTGAGAAACTCAAAGCATTATACTAAATAACATACAACAATAACCATATTAAATTCCATCCTAATGGAATTCTAATAGTTTGACAAATCATTATATTTTGATTTTATTCTCGTTGTATCATGGTTGCTTGCAGCTTGATTTACTAAAAATGTTAATTATGAAGCTCTTTCTCTATTTTTCGTTCTTGCCTAAGGAAAAAAAACACTTTCAGATGGCTCTATTAGAAAGTCTAAATGGCCATTTCCTAAGACATCTGCTATTCTTCTAGCTAATTTAGAAAATAGGCAGAATACATAAATAGAAACCTTAACTTGGACTCAATTGACAGCTAGCCAACCTAACTCTGAAAATGCACACCTAGACCCCTTAACTTGATCTAACTTTCCCCCTTTAAGACCTCAACTTTGAGAATGCACATCTAGAATTCACAATTTGAGAATGCACATCCGGAAAAGTGTATTTAGGGGGCCAACTTACACCAGGTTAAGGTGGCTAGATGTGTCTTTTCAAAGTTGGGGTGTCCAATTGTCAGTTGAGACCAAGTTAAGATGTCTAGCTATGTATTATGCCTAGAAAATAATATTGCAAAATGCATCAAGGTAGTGACAAAGCAAGAGAAGTACAATCCAAGTGATAATCAAGGCCTTCAGCACATCAACTCACACATCAACCTCCTTAGATTTTGAGAAACTCAAAGTATGCTATGTCAACTATTTCCAAGCAATAAATTCTGTAATGAGAACACTTTAGGATCTTACATTAACACACATATAGAGAAGATAGATCATCTAAAAAGACAAGTGAAGCTGCTCTAGAGGTAAGAGCACTAATTTTCAATCAAATGATTGTCAACTCAAGTCGTCAAGGATTGGAGGTGGGAAAAATATTATTGGCCCCTGGCAAGATGGGTTTAGGGGGCATGGATTTTACCAAAATAATGAAAAAAAAATTTATGGCCTAAAAACTGATCATGAAGTGCCAGAGAGAAAATTATAATCAGTCCATGAGTTTGAAGGTAAGTCCACTTTATTTTGACAAAAAAGCAATCAGCAAAACTTAGGAAACACACAACTGGTTTCTTGATCTTTTCTTTGATCAGAAGCAAAACATTTCATTACTATTAACAGCCAAGTTTTAAGATTTAAGATAGTGCTAGCCATTACGAAACAGCTATTTCAAAGATCACAATGTCTCATTGTTCTGTAAGTACTAATGTACTATTGAAATCTAAGCATTTCCTACATCATATGCATCAGACCTATTAGGAATGCTAGATTACACAAACATCTATGTTTTAGGACATGTATTGATGATGCCTTTCCTGAAACATCTCTGGGTTCTCTCCTTCCAAATTATCCAAAAAACATATGCTGAATTCGTTCTCTGTCTCCAGATACTCCAGATCTAGTTTCCTGTTCTTCTTTCGTTTACGGCGTTTTCTTTTTGTTGACTTTTTTGGTTGCAAACAGTACCACACCTTAAATTGCATACACAGATAAGATTAACCAACCACAACAATCCAATAAAAGAACTGGAGTTTAAACAAAACAATTTTCACAAACACACATACGTAGTTTTATAACTGAATGTACAATGGTGTGCTTTTAGTATTTTATTTTTGTGTTTTCTTCTGAAATTAATAATAATATATAGGACCCAAAAAGAAGATTTAGTTGGTAGAACTGTTTCCCATACATTGTTAGCCAAACAATATAAAATCAATAAGTTTGAGAACTTGTGCCAAAAGAGAGGCCTACCAAGGCTCGACTTATTGAATTTTCAAAATTCTCATAGTCCCTCCAAAGCTGTTCCACATGATGGGTTGGGGTGACAATAGCTCTCTGGTATATTTTTCTCACAGAGGTCATTCGTTGTGATTCTTCTTGTGCGGTCGGAGCCTACATCATCATCTAATACAGCATTAACATTACGGCTACATAACTAACAGAACTTCTATAAAATTTGCTTGAACATGTGTGCATATGTGTTTAAGTATTGTTTGTTGAAGAAGTGTGTCCCGTACAGGCAAAGACCTTAAAAATGCAATGTACTCCATCCACACCGGACCTGATGCTATGTCCGCTCCTGTTAAAAACATAGGTTAGGAAAATAAAGTACTTTGCAAGAACAGTTGAAATATTACAAAGCTTCTTTATATATCCTACTATATGAAGCACCAAATGTATCAGTAAAAACTAATTAAAAAACAGAAATTACAAGTAGAAAACCCATATCACACTATTTGTAACCTCTACCTTAAAATGCAACATCTCATACTTTATTGCCTATGCAATCATGATTTAAATAAACAAACATGAATACAAAGTGCTATTATAAACTCAAAAATTGTGTTTTCACCAAGTCCAAGATATTTGAAGCTGTTGAGGAAGGATAATCAAGGTACATGTAATGACATTACCAATGTTTCTCCTTCAGAATGCAAACAATATCACAAACTGACATGCCTTGTTTCTTGAGCATGAGCAACAATTAAGGTCAATTTTCGATCTTTTTAATACCATCCTTTATTCGTAGTCAAGCCATACACTTAACCAAAAAGGATGTTTATTTCTAAGGATCTGTTTGGAAATTATAAAAATGGAAAGAGAAAAAAACTGAAGAGGGAATATAGGGAAGTGAAAGGAAGTTTCTACTCATGATGGTTGGAGAAAAAAAAGATGGGAAAGAGACTATACTCCGTTTTATTGACCTTCCTTCTCTTTGTAAACTAAACAATCGCATTTTAACTTCTTTTCAAGTCTCTTCCTTCCCACAACATTCATGATGGCATTAAGCAAATTGGAGCGCACCTACTTTCATTCAAACTGATGAAATATAATCATGGTAAGTCTAACATTTAAAAGAAGAATTTCATACTAGCAGTATAATTGTAGTAACAGAAAACGAAGAGGGTATAGGGAAAGCATGTATATGGTACTTAGCATAATAGATTGGATAAGCATACAAAATTAAATGCACCAAGCAGATGTTTTCAATCTTGGAATATTTCTTTAGATAACGTACCAACATAGTTAAGCATGAAATCAAAAGCTTTTCTCGTCTCTTCTTGACCCTCATTCCCCCTCTTGTCGTTGACTTTCCTGATAAAGCGGATATAACAGCGCCTGAAATCCATATAATTACCATGAGAAATTTCTGGGTCAATGCATAACACAGAAAAACAATCAAAAGAAGAACTCCTAAAATTATAACTAGAACAATAAGAACCATTTACTCCGTTGATATTCTGCTAAAAGAACAAAAGAAGCACATCAAATTCCACCAAAATAATTATTAAACCTTGATTGCATGGCCTTCCACGAATCATCTCCCTAACCTTTTCTAGCACCTCTGAATCACAAGCTCTGTTTCCCTATTTTTCTTTTTCTCCCCTTTCTTTTTTCTCTATTGAGGAAAAAACTGTTCTGTTTAAAAACTTCAAAGAGATAGAGGGCCTTAGGGTGAACTACCACCTAGTTTTAATTAGGCCCTACTACAGAAATATTGTTTTGTGGATAGCGGAAAAGTATACAATTGTACAAGCAAGACAGAGGCTAAGCATATCAAAGTTCCAATTAAGTGTGGACCTTTTATGGGAATATAATGAAATGATGGAAAGATTTTGGTGGCAATTTCACCTTCAGCGTTGGGATGAGGAATGAAAAGCAGGATCAATTTTTTGAGTCATCAATGGTGGGACAGAAAAGTGGAGACCCACATTCCGAATATTTATAATATTTAGTGCCAAAAAGATGTAACAGTACAAGAAATCCATATGTTACAAGAGGGGAAGATTGTTATTGATGTGTTTGTCAGGAAACAATATTACATACGCGAGAATCAATAGGACAGATAATGATTTATATTTTCTTCACTGCGCAGCGGTCGCCGGAAAGTGCTCAAAATCTGGTATAAAAAATATTGATAATAGGTGAGTTGCTAATAACCAAGAAAGTCATCAAAAACTGGTCGGAACATGCTCATGTGTCAGAGTATTAGATTTGATAGCTGAAAGTAGCCATAGTCTGAGAAATAAAATTATGTGGGTAGGATCGGAATGATGGCACGACCCTACTGAGAGAATTGTATGGGTTAGTAGTCCTTATGTAAATACAGGTTTCAGTACAACCTATGTGTTGTTCTACAGAAATAGAAATAATTACCATTTTTTTTTTAAAAAGGTCGAAATGATGGCACGACCCTAAATAAATAAGCTATGTTGCTCACACTCTACAAAAATGTCACCAAGTGTGTCTCTGATTCTCCAAAAGTAGAGTATTTTGGAGAATTCAACATGGTGCAGTAGCGAAAGTGAAGAGTTTGCGCAACTTAACAAATAAGAAAGTAATCACCAAAAAGAACACAAGCCCTTTTTTTATTATTCTTTATTGTTTTCAATTAAAATGTCTTTTGTTTTTCTAATAATTCAATATTTAGCAGTGTTACGCGAATCAGATATGAAAAAGTAGTCACCGAAATGATGGCACGATGCTAAACAAATCAGAACGTAGTCACTAAAACTTGGTATGGTGATACAAAAATAAGATATGACAAACTAGTCACCAGATTGATACACGATACGACATAAATCAAATATGAGAAAGTAGTCCCAGAAATACACAGTAGTACGCAAATTAAATATGAGAAAGTAGTAACCGGAAAGATACACAATGCTATGCAAATTAGATATAAAAAAATAATCACCGAAAGATACACATTGACCCAACTTTTACTATCATAATCGTTGGCCAGACGAGCGACATAAATGGGTAATAGCCATCCACCGACAGTGAAAGCTCTTTGAATCTCTACCAAGATCGTAGAAGTTATGATACCATGTAAGAAATATTGGAGAAAAATATTATTGAATTGTGTCTCTACATTATTACATTGAGACCCTATTTATAGACACTACCTTAGACTCCTTTTCCAACTAGGACACTACATTATAATCCTTTTCCAAGAAGGATTCTATATATTGTTCTTATTCCTATTCTAAGTAGCATTGTATATAGTATTCTTGTTCCTATTCATATTCAAACCGCTACAAAGATTCAGAACTTTCTCAAACAAGTTCTCATGATTGCAATTCCCTGAATAAAAAGCAAAATTTAGCAATCATAGGCAGGTCAAGGAACAAGAACAAGGGCTCAAATTCGAGTGTTGGGGCTAACTTTCCAGTTAATCGTCTAGCATTCGATCCAAAACTAAGGACCTTAACAAATTGGTAGAAGATCTTGTCATCGTGGACAAAAATATTGTAGAAGCAAAGTTGTGAAGCTTGTTACAGAAAGCCCAATCTCAAACTGAAGCAAAAGTAGCGGAGCTTCAAAAGCAAGAATGGTCTGACATTCCAACAAATTGAAACCTTAATCCGCACTAGAGCACACATGCGAAGGGAGTTGAAGTTGAAAACAATAGTGTTGATTCTATCCAACGAACTAGCAAGACAGGTGAACGACGGAGGAAGAGGTATCTTTCTTTGATACACTTAATTAGACTTACCAACTTATGGTGAAAGTGAAAGTCCTCTTATTTGGCTTCACCTTTGTGGGAAATGCTTTGTAAACCCACATACAATCAACCAAGAATAAGTAGGTTTAGCTGCTTTTAACATGGGGTGTCTTCAAGAATATTGTACTCTTCGTTTTGGTCCACCAATGAAAAGCAACCCATTAGGAGAATTAATCAACTTAAAACAAACTAGTTCTGTTTAAGATTATCTGATTAACTTCCAAAAGATGTTGGCTCGTACTTCATTTGTATGTATAGACCAACAAGTAGATATGTTTACGACAGGATTAGTTGATTTGATTCGTCTCAATGTTGAATTGCACAATCCATCAAATCTGCTACAAGCAATGAGACTGGTGAGAGCATTTGAAAAGACGATATAAATTTCTTTTAACATATAAAAAGGCTATAGTTCAACTTTAAACATTAGTGCAAGGGTTGTCACTACGTAACTCCAAGTGCTAAGCTAATTGCTTCTAATCATTTTATGAAAAAGTTGACTTGCACAGAGATGGTTGCCCAACATGCAAATGGGTTTGTGCTTCAACTGTGAAGATCCTTGTGTTTAAGGCCATCCGTGCAAAAAGTTGTTTTGCTTGGAAATAGAGGATGGGGAATTTGAAGATGTACCACACACCAACAGATAGAAGAGCGACCGCCATCTCAGTCCATGCTATCACAGGAAAACAGTATGCAAATATTATGTAGTTGCAAGCTGTAATTGATAAGAAGTTGTTCCTTATCTTAATGGATTCAGGTAGTATACACGATTTTATTAGCTAATCGACGGCCCAACGTTTAGACTTGCCAGCCTATCCAACATAAAAGATATCTTGATGAATCAGTGGAATTGGTGAGAAGATTTCTAGTCTGGGCATTCGCATAGTAGTGCAATTTTGTGTAATTAACCATTCCTTCCGTGTTGATTTATATGTGATTCCTTGGATGTTTTTTATATTGTCTTAGGTAACAAGTGGTTGCAAACACTGGGGGCCTATTTTGTGGGATCTTACATTATTGACCATAAGTTTTCATGTAAAGGGGAAGCATATCATTTTACATGGACAACAACTACTATATGAGTCATACCTACATCTTTTACAAGATTCTGAGAAATGTGAGCTCAAGAAGCTGTTAGTTGAATTCAATGACCTATTCCAAGAACTTGTAGGTCTACCTCCATTGCATTCCTACGACCATCGTATATGCTTACTATTAGGAACTAATTCAGTGATAGTCCAGCTTTATCGATACCCTCATTTTCAGAAAGATGAGATTAAGAAACTGTGATCAAATGCTTCAGCAAAAGGCATTATTCAACCCAGTCAGTCTCCATCCTCATCACATGTACTGCTAGTTGGGGAACATGATGAAACATGTCGCTTTTGCATGATTATAGGGAGCTAAATGCCAAAATAGAAAAATACAAATTCCATTCCTATAGTGAAGATTTTACTTGAAGAATTGCATGGGACACAATTTTTCACCAAGCTTGATCTTCACTCTGGCTATCATCAAGTTTGCATGGAATCTACGTATGTTGAGAAAACACCTTTCAGAACATATCATGATCATTTAAAGTTCCTTTTCATGCAATTTGGATTAACTAATGCTTCTTCTACCTTTCAAGCATTGATGAATGAGGTATTCCGGAAGTACCTATGTCAATTTTTCTTGTATTTATTGATAACATCCTTGTGTATAGCAAGAGTTGGAAAGATTATTTGTCACACATGTGAATCATCTATGAGTTGATTGCAAGTTCATTGTCTTTATTTTACAAAATCCAAATGTTCCTTTGGCAGAAATCAAACAGCTTACCTAGGTCACATAGTCTCAAACATGGGTGTGTCCGCTGATGTTAGCTAAACTGAAGTCGTAGTGGACTAGCAATCAACAACGTTAGTTGAATAGAACTTCTCTGAGTGGACTAGGATTCTTATTATTTTAATTTTATAGGAAGTTATTTCTAATTTATTAGGACTCTTACGGAACAGGCCTATGGAACATGTTCTTCTCACTTTTTGGACCCACTTGGGTCATGCCAAGATCATTGAGAGAGGCTTTTGTGTGTTGGAGTTCTTGGAAAGCTGGGAAGTCCATCAAGCAAATCTGGTCTCGGTTCCAGCCTATATTTTCTGGTGCTTATGAATGGAGAGGCACAAAAGATGTTTTGATGGCACCCCAACTCCCATCTCTACCTTTAAAGCAAGATGATTGATTACTCTTTTTGGTTGGGTTAATCTCTCTCCTGAACTTAGTGTCGATTCTTTCCTAGAATTTATCAGCTCCATGGATCTCTGTTGTTAGCTAATTAGATAGCTTTTTTTCCCTTTTTGGGAGCTGATATTTCTTTCTTTTGTAATCTGTGCATCTGCTTGATGCTTTGTTAATGAAATTCTTCTTACTTTCATCAAAAAAAAAAAATTATTAGGACTCTTGCTATTGTAAACCTCTATTTAAGAGAGTTGCCGTTACTCATAAAACAACTTGGATTTTATCAAGTTAAAGAGATACCGAACTTTCTCAAATAAGTTTCAAGGTATGCGATTCCCTTAATGAATCGCAAAATTCAGCAATCATAGGCAGGTCAAGGAAAAAGAACAAAGGTGTAGACCTGAGTGTTGGCCCTAACTTTCCAATTAATCGTCAGCGACTCAATCAAAACTATGGACCCATATGGACGTAAGGTTTAGGAGGAATTCAAGACTGAGATGACAACATACTCATGGGCTTACACTTTTAAGACCAAAGGACATATACGAAGAATTGACAAATTGAGCCAAGGTTGATCAGTGTTGACCGTGTTTTACCAAAATATTGACTAAGTCATAGCATTTGGACTTCTGCAAGCATATTCCTGCGACCAAATCACTTGTCGCTCGCATGGTTACCCTAACTGGGCCACAAGCCTTACATAGTTATTTAGTGCGCGTTTGGCCATGAAAACCAAAAAAAAAAAAATCACTTCATTTGAAAATTTGGAAGTTGGAGTTAGAGTTGTGTTTGGCCATAACTTTTTGCAAAAAATATTTAGAATTTGATTGAACTTCTTTTAAATATGGTTTATGCCTCCAATTTCTAAGAACTAGCAAAGACACCCAACGTGACTTTTTTTTAAGAAGGAACATACAATCAAATTTGCTTCTCTAAAAGAGTAATATCTCAAATAAATAGTCACATATATTATAGATTAGGTCATTTATACAAGCTATCCATTACTAATATTTTTTCACTTCAATTGGAATTTTTGAAGTTGGACTTGTATTTGGTAATAATTTTTGCAAACAATATTTGGTCGTTTGAATTTACTTTTCCTAAAAACATGAAATGTTAGTTTATATATGGTCATGGTTAAAACGAGAAAAAAAATTAGGGTAAATTTTGAAAAAGGAAATTATAATGAAAGTGAAAGAAGTGAAAACAAGGTTTTGGGTGTTCCCAAATTCCAAATTGTATTTGGAATTTCCATGGCCAAATGTTGATTTTCAAATAAAGTGATAAAAGAATCCAGAAAAAAGTGAAAAATCTAATGGTCAAACAGGTCCATATATATAGGATTCTTTAGTTTGTGATTGAGCTTAGCCCATAGCTTTTAGTGTTAAGCTTTTGTGAAAATTTATCTTCAGAGAAAACCCTTGGTTAGATTGACCTTTACCTCTTCTAAAAAGAGATCTTGCTTTCTAGTAAGTGGTCTTGTATGGGACAAATTCTCTCTCCCTTATATCTTTGTACTTGAAGGTTAATTTGGTTGGTATCAAGTCCTTTTACCAGTTGTTCACTTGTTCTCTAATTTGCATTAGTTACTTAACTTTTCCCTTCTTTCTTGACAATCTTCAATTAAGATTATTAGCTAATAATTTCAATGAGTCAATTTCGTTATTTGATTTTGTGTCATTACTTGTCTGAGTGACTTATCCCATTTAACCTTTAATTTTCTTTAGCCATTTCATGTGTCCATGAGGGTTGTTGGAGTTTTCATCAATTTGCTTGAATCTTGTGGAATTTTTGTCGGGGTGTTTAAATTGTTTTACAAGTGACGTACATCACATGCTAGTTAGAGCACATGGATGGAGGTAGGGAGTTGGGAGAGTTGAATTGTTTTCGTTGAAGGCATATAACAAGTGAGAGAGAAAATAGGGGAGCATAACACATCTCAAGGCAAAAGCACAACTTGATTTAGACAGGTTCCAGTAAGAAGTATGCTTCCAAATAGTGATCCCCCAAGTGGGAAAAAGGAGACTTGAAAATCAAACATATTGAAAGATCTAATGATCTCTTCATGGTAAATACATAACGGGATCTTCAACTCAAAATGTGAAGCATCAAGTAACAAAAACACATAAATATGCAAACATTTTGACATTGTAGTCCATGTTTTTCTTGTTAAGGAGAAAAGTACAAAACAATCAGTATAGGTTGGAATAATTTTTAGAACTTCAGCAATAAAAAACAAGAACAAACTGCTTTTAAACCTCCAAAGCAGTTTTTCCGCACCATCAAAATCATTCATGTTACTTCCAATCCATTACAAGTGACATGAAGATGCAAAGGGTTGAAAATCCAAGGTACCCCATCCCACACCAAAATATGAGAGCTACAAAAGATCCACTGACGAGAAGAAACATGCACAACAAAAACAAATCCAAATCAAGAAAATATCATCAAAATAAACATACCAAAGTGGAATCTGTAGACAGTTTAACAGGCAGCGACTAAATATTTGTTTTGTCGCATCATCATTATTTACCGCCATGTGTGCCTCAACATATTGCTTCCAGTATTTTGCCTAGATAAAAGTAAATATAACATCAGCAAGGGAAGGTGTCTTCAAGGCCCCGAAAACATCTTCCTAATCATAGATTTCACATAGCATATTTTCTTTCTAGAGCGTTTTGGAGGAAAATCAACTTCACATGAATATGCAAATTCGAGAACTTAGAGCCTGAACAATTTTTTTATCAGTTAAAGCAAAGTTCTATTTCATCAGAAGGCACCAAGATGCTGCAAATAGCTGTGCGGTTACCAAAAAAAAACTCAGTTCATCTACTAACATGTACGGAAAACTGCGAGAGTCGAGGGAGAGTAATGGAGAGGCTTTGTGATCTTCAACTGTCACTTACAAAAACTATTCAACTGTCGCAAACTCTTTTTTCTATATGATTAAAAAGAATATATGAAATTTTGACCAGTTTATAAAAAAAAAAAAAAAATGAGATAGTCGATTAGCCTATGTTCTTCATTAAAGCTTGAGCAAGGATATCCTGTACCTCCTCTTACAGAACGTGAGAAAAAAGCACTACATAAAGGCAATATTTGGACCTCAAAGGAGTTGTTAAACATTCTAACAACACCGCACTGCCTAAATATAATTTTCCACCTCCAGTTCTTAGAGTACAAGTACACTTTTTTCACTATCAAATCCGAATAGGTGAGTCAGTTAACTCACATGCTTTATATTGAGTGAAATATCTTCATCCTAGTTTACAGTGTAAATTACCAAAAACTGATTCCTAATGTATGTGATGTAATCTTCATGTGGTTCTCAAGGTATCCCAAAATCTTCAGCATTCATTATCGAATGATCGTTGACCTAGAAAACTGCAAGGGTAATATTGGGAAATTAAGAGAACCTATTAAACATTCTACATATGTTCTTATGATTCTATGCTAATCCTAATTATGGCGCTGGAGCTTGTCCAAACAATGTCCAAATTTATTGTTACCTTCTCATTTAAAAAAAAAAAAAAAAACTGACCAAATTTATTAATGTACGCAGATACATTTTGAAAAAAGAACTGCACCAAAAGAATAAAAGGGATGAAGAAGTTCTCAGATTTTATTGACGATATGAATCTCACTGACTTGCAATTAGAAGATTCAAAATACACATGGTTCAAGAAGGAACTCCATGAAGTTGCTTCAAGAATTGATTGGATGTTAATCACTGCAGATTGGGATGATAGTTTCAATAAACGAAACAGATTCCCTAGCAAAGGATCACTTCTGATCACACTCCTATTGCTCGAAAAGGGGGATCTTGGGAGAGAAAAAAAAAGTACTTTAAATTTGAAAAGTGATGGTTGGGTACTGAGGGCTTTAAAGACAGAATCAAATGTTGGTTGAATAGCTTCAGCTATGAAGGAAGACGGAAGACCTAATTACATTCTGGCCTGTAAAATGAAAGCTTTAAAGAACAAACTCAAAGAATGGAGTAAGATTGAGCAGGGGGATCTTGGGTCACAGAGGAACACTTTGTTATGGAAATTTGTTGCTTTAGAGACAGTTGTCGGGATAAGAATGCTTTCAGATGAAGAGACAACAAATAAAAGTGAATTGTTGCTTGAGTATGCAGATTTGATTAAGAAAGGAGAAATTTCTTGGAGGCAAAGATCAAGGGAACTATAGCTAGAGGAGAGAGATACGAGTACTAAGTTTTTCACAAAGTAGCCAATGCTAACAAAAGGTACAACAATATAGACCAACTTTGTGTGCAGGGAGAAATAATTCAGGAGAATGCTAGAATTGAAGGAGAGATAGTGGAATTTTATCAAAGCCTTTATACAGAAAAAGTTCATTGGAGACCTGCTTATCAGTTTCCAAAATGTCTAGCAACGGAGGAAAAGGAGAGTATGCAAGGAAGTTATTTGAGAAAGAAGAGGTGTTGAGATATCTAAATATGTGCGCAGTGCGCTACAGACAAGGCACCAGGTCCTGATGGTTTTACCATGGGATCTTTTATCAAAATGTTGGGAAGTGATGAAATATGAATCATGAATGCTTTTCATAATTTTCATGAGGACATGTTTGAAAAGAGCTTCAATGCTACCTTTATAACACTCATTCTAAAGAAGAAAGGTGCCAAAGAACTAAGGGACTTCAGGCCAATTAGTTTGATAGATAGTATACACAAAATCATCTCTAAAGTACTCATAGAGAGGAATGGGGATTCAATTTCAAAAGGCAGCCCAATGATCTGGAAATACCAACACTGGCAGATTTCATCAACAAAATTGAGCAATTCAGTGGTTGGGAGCAGATGAAGATGAACTATGGTGGAAGGAAGATGAGAAAGGCACATACAGAGTGAGCAAAGCGTATAGGAAAATGAACCACAACCAGCAGCCAATCATTTAGCCATGGAAGAACATTTAAAAAAACAAAATACCATATAAACTGGCATGCTTTGTGTGGCTTCTGGCAAAGGAGGCAGTGCTTACCCAAGAGAACCTAATGAAAAGAAGGATAATTTTAAGCCCCAGGAGCTTCTTGTGTGGGGAGCAGGCAGAGACTGTGAATCATCTATTCCTACATTGTAGAATCACAGGGCAACTATGACGATTGTTTTGGAACCTCATAGGAATAGCATGGAGCATACATACCTTGAAAAATTACAGAGGCCTTAAAACACGGCGAAAAGCTGGGTTGTCAGCAAGAATAGAGACAGGTGGAGGATAGTACCAGCAAGCATTTGGTGGACAATATGGAAGGAGAGGAACTCGAGGTGTTTTGAGAGCATAGAAAACAATATGCAATAGATAAGCTCAATTGCATCTTGCTACTGTGTTTTGGGAGTAATTTCAGTTACTTTTGAATGATCATGTCTTTATATTGATGTTTTAGACTCATTATAGACATCAGGATCAATGTAGGCAGTACTTGGTAAATATGGGGTCACTATAACTCTTGTAAGATTTGGGTTCTAACATATATAGACAAAGTTACCACTTTCAAAAAACACTGTCCAAATTTCACGAACAGTTGAGGTTAAAACCTAATTTTCTTAATAATAAATGTCACACATTAAGGATATCAACAGAAATGAATAGCAATGTGGATAAACAGTGAATTAAAGACAATTTTAATAAATATCCAGTAAGGATATCCTAGTACACAGGAGACTGAAGTTTAACAAGATACATCCAGGTATCCCGTTGGATCCATAAGGATGAATTAAATCCAGCCTTTATGCAACAGAAAAACAAATGAAACATTTTTGCGGAATGCAGAAATATTTCACTTAAAGACAAGCAAGATGTACTGAAAAATTTAGAAGAATAACTCTCACTACAAAAAGTACTAATGGCCATGAAACCAGCTGATAAGTCTCAACCCCTTACTAAATGAATGAGCATGGCCATAGCTTGAAAAGGTTAAGTAGGGCTAATTTAGCTTACTATTTCATCTTCTTCCTCTCTCTCTTTTTCCCTTTTAATCAGTAATTGTGTCAATCTCAAATGTTGATTAGCTTTGTTCTCTACATCAATGAACTAACTAGCAACTGAACTCCACCGCATACAAAGATTAAAAAAAATAATAACAAATTGTTACAAGAAAAATTATCTTGTTCTGTCTTCTATTAGTACAAAAAAAACTGTAATCCAATCAAGCTAGCAGTGAGTCGGATTCGGAACTCACCGCTGTGGGAAACGTCGATAGAAGCTGCTCATATATAGGCACTGCTCCCGAAATTGGCGAGCGCTATACAAAAGAACACACCAAAATGAAATAAAAACCAATAAAACCCCTCCCTAAACCTAATTCATTGCGTTAATTAAACTAAACCCACAACAACTCATGAGTTTACTCAACAAGAAACAATTACCAGTGCCTCATTCGCAAGAATTTCTGCAGCTTCAACATTGTACTTGTCCGTCATAGGTCTTTGCCTACTGTATCATCCTCTAAAAGTCCAACCTTTAATAAATTTAAAAGTACCCCACCTCAGTATTGAGGTAACCCTTCTTCTGTAAATTCAAAAAACACTTCATATATGAACAACATCAGTCATAATGGCATTATAATCCTTCAAGAAGTCATAAAAACTTTGATGAAATTGATAATTAACCAGTCCAATCTGCAGAAAACCCTGCTTGCGGAATCGAACTGGAGCAGATTATAGGGTTTGTCCTTTGCAACTGCTCACAATATTCTGAAGCAAAACGAAAGGGAGAAAAGCGCTTCAGTTGACAGACGCCGCCGGAAAATCTCAAGTCGAGCTGACCTTCATTGTTTTGAGGAAAAGGTTAAAAAGTTGTGAACAAAAATGTTCAAAGTTACTTGTTTAATTTTAAAAATGGAAAAATTACATAAATTGATAAATTTTAATAAATAATTAGTGATTTTAGCAATATATTTTATTTATTATCATTTATAGCAATTGTATGTTACATCTGTCATATGTATTAAAGTGAATTATGTATCCAATATATATATATTATATATGCATTATAATTATTTTTTAAAATATATTATGTTTGTTTGGTAAAAGTTTGACATATTGTATTATAAGTGAATTAAAATATGTGATAAATGAATTATTTATCATTAAAATTTGTATTATATGTGAATAAAATGTTATTCTTTGTAATATGAATTAAACTTGTATTATAAATGAATTAAAAGTGATTAAGTGAAGAAAAAAAAACAACTTTTAAAAAATACTGTTGAAAGTGTTGAAATTATTTTTAAAATAAGCATTTATTCGTTTGGATAAATGTGTTGAAATTTTAAAAGAAATTATTACTGTATTTGACAAATAAGTACTGATAAACAGCTTTTTTAATAAACACTTATAAATTTATAATATATATAAAAAATACCAATAAAATACAAAAACTCTATAGAAAATCTCTTTAAAATTGTTACTTGTAGCAACTAAGTAAGATAAGAAAAACTACATAACTTGCACATTAATTACTTTAGGGGGTTATCCACATGAAAGGTTTTTGAAGTCATGAATATTATTAATTAACAATTAACAATTAAAAAATAAAAGTTACATATATAAAAATGTTAATTATGCAAAATAATACTATTAACTAATTATTTGAAGAGGAAATTTGAAAATATATTTTATAATATCACACTGGTGAAGAAAAATAAAAAACATGCTAAATAATTTAGAGAAAAATATAAATGTGATCGGAGGTGATAGAAATGTACCACATCATCTTATTTATTTCTAACATTCTAACTTTATATGTAAATAGATATATTGGTTATAAGTAAATAATAAAGATAAAGTAACTTAAAATATTTTTTTAAAATTGTTATTCTAAAATTATAATCAGAAGAAGGTCCAAAACAAAAAGGAAAAGAAAGTGAAAAATTAATCTTTTAGGATTGGAAATTAGATGCGAGTTATGGATGATTATTATTTACTCCTAATAAAATAGCATGTGAAAAGTTTTTATTGTATATGTTCCTCTATTAATAAAAAATATTTTAATTAATTAAGTAAATTACTTTTACAAAAAATAATTAATTAAAATAAGAAAAAAGGTCAATAAAGAAAAGATAAATGTCACGTCACTTTTTTTTATGTTTCTCTCATTTTCAATAATTAAGAGAAGTTAAATAAATTACACTTTTTAGTTTTTATATAATTAATGTGACTAAGGGAAAAAAATTTCTTCATTCTTTTCATTAAATAATTTATTTATTCATTAAATTTTTTAAAATTACTAAAAAATGATTAATTTATTTTTTGTTTAGTCTATGACTATTTTTTAATATGATAAACTACATCATATATTTTTTAGGGACATCAATATGCAATAACTATAAGAAATGTATCATGTGCAATATTATATTTTTCAATCGTGACAAAAATTAAAATATTAATTAGAACTTGACGAAAAAAATTACATAAAAATAAAACTATATAACTTTTCATCTTCATTCATTCACATAATAATAATAATAATAATAATAATAATAATAATAATAATATAATAATAATAATAATAATAATAATATAATAATAATAATAATAATAATAATAATAAAATAATAATAATAATATATAATAATAATAATAATAATAATAATAAGAGCCTGTTTGGCTCAGCTTAAAAGCTGGTCAAACTGACTTAAAAGCTGGTTTTTGACTTATTTAACTGTTTGGCAATACTTAGAATAGCTTATTTTAAGTTAAAAAAAACTTATTTTAAGCCAAAAGTTAAAAGCTGGGGTAGGGGTGCTTTTTTTTTTTAGCTTATAAGCTGTTTTAAGTTGACCACATTTTTATGTTTTTTCCCTTAATATTTTTATACAATCTCCAAATTACTCATATAACTCTAACATATCTTTCTTCTATTTTTCCCTTTTCACGTTTGGCATAACAACTTTAGCACTTTTATCCAAACGCATAACTGCTTATTTTAAAAATAAGTTTCAGCACTTTCAAAAGTACTTTTTTAAAGCTGCTTTTATTAAGCCCATCCAAACGGGCCCTAAGAGCAAAGTAAAATGAAGAAAATAATGTTAATTGAGCTTTCTAATGTGTTGATTAGCCGAGTTTCATAATTTATTTTTTGTTGAATAACATGAAATTATATATCTAACTAAAAATATAATCAAAACAATACATGAATGAATTAATCTTCAAAATATTTGGAAATCATTCAAACTAATATGACCATCTTCTTGATGAAATCTTGAAATAATTATGATTCATTCTTCATTTTCATAAACTTGTACCAAACTAATGCAAACATCAATTTGATGAATCTTGAAGAATATATCTATGATCTTTATCAATATGAAGATCATATGGTGAACTTATTAAGTACATGATTGATGAAAAAGATGAAGAAAAAAATGTAAAAGAGGAAAAAACTATACTAATAAAAAGAAAGAATGAGAATGATCATTGAACATAAAAAGTTGTTATTTATAGTTTGTGTAAACCATAAGAATAATTAAAAGTAAGTTGAAAAGACATATTATTTAAGTAGGAAATGTAAATAGATGAAGGTTTTGTTGTAACTTATTAGGTATAATTAGAATAATAAATATGAATGCATTTTTTAATTAATAAACAAATTATTTAATGAAAAGAAATGAAAAAAATAAAAAAAGGAGGAAAAAAAGAACTTGAAATGGAGGTCATAGAGAGGTGCCACATCAGCTCCTCTATAAACCTCATATATATATATATATATATATATATATATTTGATTCTATTCTTACTAGTTGAGTTGTTTCGCGTTTTTACTTCAATAATCTACTTCGGAACATAGTGTTTATGGATTTTGTTATTAATTCTTCATTTTACTATAATTGTTATCACCAAAGTGTTTCGAAAAAAATACATAGTTGTTTCATTATTTATATTCGTATTTTCAAAAAGTGATACAAAAATTTTATTCATCAACTATGAGTGTGTTTCTTCAAGTCTGTACATACAAAATATAAATATTATAAATCTTATATAATTAGTTGAGTACTTTATAAGTTTATTAAAATAGAAAAACATATGCCTTGAATTTAAATGAAATAATGTATGTCACTCTAATAATTGGATTAAATGATGTCTTGGCAATTTACTTAAGCCAAATTACACGCATTCGATGACACTACTTTGATAGATAAAAGACATATTTTGTTATTTATGGTTCAATCAAAATGGTTAAACTTTAGTTTTTGGGACTTTTAATCTAAATTTTATATGGAGATGGTTATTTATTTAATATTTGATTATAGATTCATCTTACTTTGAGGGGTAATTTTTTATTCCAACCCAACATTTGAACCCCAAACATTTGATTAAGGTTGAGTCCAATACTTACCATCCCACTATATTCCTTTATTTTTTGGGGTCACTAATCGATTGAATGTCTCAATAAGATAGAAAGTTGAATAGATAAAACTCTAAGGTAGTGCGGAACCACCATAATTTTTGAGCACTCAAAATCCCTTCTTGGACATCCAGTGGATCTTTTAGACAGTGAAAACTCTATAAAAATTAAAGTCATTTATTTTACAAGTTTAAGAATTCTAATCTATATGACACCAATAATATAATGATTACAATAAACTCTTGATTAACATATATTTACTTCAACATAATAATTAAAAGCATAAATATAAATAACAAAGTTAAAACATGTACTCAAAAACAAAAATTAATAAAATAAGCATAAATTAATGATTATAAAAAATATGTCAGGATATTTAATAATAAAATGAAACATAATGAAAAAAGTCAAGCTCACATTGTTCCTTAAGGAAATTATATCATTCTAGTACTTGAGGTTTAAAGGAATAGATCCTCTCAAGATAAAACGATTCTACTCACCAGGTATTGATACAAAAACAATGGTGTCAAGGAGACACTCAACAAGAGCAAAGTGCACATATATTTAATTGTGTAGAAGAAGAAGTTCAGAATTTTCGTTGTGTTAAAATGAAAGAAATTCCCTCTATTTATAGAAAACAAAGGGTAGTGTGAATAAATTCTTATTGAGCCTTATCGAAAAGGACACAAATCTTTGGATAAGTCACAATCTTTCATAAAAGTCACAATTTTTGCAACTCTTCATAAATGTCACAACTCTTCATTAAAATTGCAACTCTTCGTAAAAGTCGCAACTCTTCGTAAAAGTTGCAATTCTTCATAAAAGTCACAACTTTTTACAAAAGTCACAACTTTTCACAAAAAATCACGACTTTTCGTAAAAGTGACAACTTTTGTAGAAGTCGCACTTTTTTTATAAAAGTCGCAACTTTTCATAATAGTTACAACTTTTAATGAAAGGAAAGAATAATTTTGAAAATAAATAAGTTAAAGGGGAATCCTAATTTGTGGTTGCGTCACATAGGTTGGCCTATAATTCTCTTTTATATAAATATATGATATGACTTTTTTAAAAAATAAATCAAAATAATCTTCTTCTTTTTCTTCTTAATCTATTCTATCAATTCAAATGAAATATAATTGACACTAAAAGGGATACCATACTTTTTTAATAATTCAATGTAAATGATATATTTCAAACGGATGAGGATGAGAGATATAATCTATCAGTTGACTCCGAAATTTGCACAAGTTCAAGCATTAACAATATAGCAAAAAATATGGAAGAACAAAGTGATACTCATTGGATGGGATTTCGTGACATAATTGCTAATGAAATTGATGATGTTTGATGTTTGTTTATTTGAGTATTTCCATATTTATATTAGTGAAGTGTTCTCTATCATTTTGATATTTGTATTTGAATCAAACAAATTATTTGAAATATCAATTTATATTCCTCTTATCGGTAATTTGTGATGATACATAAGTATGTGAATGATAGACAATTATTATTACTTATGAATGTAACTAGAATAAATCTTAGATATTTTAAGTGATCTATTCAATTATATATTTTTAAAATCTAAAATAAGTTGCGGATATAAAATTAACTTGAATAATAAATTTATATGTCTCTTATAAATAATTTATGATGATAAAAAAATATGTGAATGATAGACAATTATTATTACTTATGAATGTAACTAAAATAAATTTTCAATCTTTTCATGTGATCTAAATTATATATTTTTAAAATCTATAATAAATTATAAAATTAAATTAAATAATAAATTTATACTCATCTTATAAATAATTTATAATGATAAAGAAATATGTAAATGATAGGAAAATATTATTACTTATGGATTTAAAATATAAAATTGATTTTGTTTTAATTTTTATAAGAATAAAATCTTAAATTGTAACGATCCAAAAAAAAAGGAAAAAATAAATCGAACAAATAGGTACTTAAGGTGATTTAATTATTAATTAAAAATCTGAAATTTTAAGGGCATAATGGTCCTTTCACGTATTAATTAAAATAAACCAGATTTGTATTAATTTAATTTAAATTCTATTTGACTAAGTTTTGAATTTAGTCTCCTAACCCTAATAGCTCTCTCTCTCATGCTTCTTAACTCTCTCTCATGTTCTCCATCTCTCTCACGTTATTCTGCCAAGCAAAACAAAAAACCAGAGAATACATCAAGAGTTCTTCATACTTGAAGAACTCACATGAAATTTTAAGAAAAACAAAGCAACCAAAAACATTAAGGCGAAGAGAAGTTGTTCGTTGAGTGGTGTGGATGTTGAGGTAACTTGGACTGATTTTTAGAGAGAGTTTTGGGCAACAAATTCTTTGTCTGAACATCAATAAAGGTATGAGTTTCTCTCATGGAATTCTCTCTCCAAGAGTACTTTCTTTCGAACGTTTCTTAAACTCTTGAAACTAAGGTTGTTGTCATTCGTATGTCCTTGTCCTTAGCTCCCTAACGAATATGTAGGATGGGTATGTTGTGCTGCTAGATTTTTGCATGAATGGTGTGTTTAAATTAAATATGAATGTGTTAATGTGAGGGAAATCACGATAATGATCATCAAAATATGACCGGAAAAGTTGATGTATAGGCGTGTATAGGATAGTGTTTTAGGCACTATTTTCGGGTGTATAAGTTGTGTATTTATTGTGTATTTTATGTGTGTAATGGGTGTACAATGTGATGTTCATTATGATGAAGTATAGTGAATTGAATAACCATCTTATAGCTCTTTAAACTTATGAAAAAATTGCACCTAAAAATGGTTGGAGAAGGACAAAAATTTCCAGCAACAATGCAATGGTAATTTAGACTAAAGTTTAATAAAAGAATCTGGAAATTTAATAAAATTTTAAAGGGGTGAGGCCACCAGGATTCGAACCTATGACCTCACTCGTGTACCTGCTGCAGTTTGCAAAAAAAGAAAAAAAAAGGGCTGGGGGCGGGGATCGAACCCACGACCCCCAGTTTACAAAAAAAAGGGGGCTGGAGGCGGGAATCGAACCCACGACCCCCATTTTGCGAAAAAAGGGGGCTGGGTGCGGGAATCGAACCCATGTCCCCCAGTTCGCGAAAAAGAAAAGGGGCTGGGGGCGGGAATCAAACCCACGACCCCCAGTTCGCGAAAAAGAAAAAAAAAGGGGGGGGGGCTGAGGGCGGGAATCGAGCCCACGACCCCAAGTTCGCAAAAAAATATTGAGATTTAATTTAGAATTCTAATTAAAAATAGAAAATTAATCCTTTCATGTAAATGTTGAGATTTAATTTAGAATTCTAATTAAAATAGAAAAATAATTATTCCATGTAAACATTGAGATTTAATTTAGAATTCTAATTAAAATATAAATTAATTACTTCATGTAAATGTTGAGATTTAATTTAGAATTCTAATTGAAAATAGAAAATTAATTATTTCATGTAAATGTTGAGATTTAAGTTAGAATTCTAATTAAAATAGAAAATTAATTATTTCATGAAAATGTTGAGATTTAATTTAGAGTTCTAATGTTATGAATATTAGAATAAAATCAATGAAAAATATAAATGATATCCAAGTAATTCAAGATTTGGGTTCCTGTGCCCAAACCTCCGTATTGATACATAAGTCATACGTGAGTAAAATATTCAAGAATAATGTCATCTACTTAGATCAAAAATCAAGATCTTGGCATATATACAAGATACATAAGTCTTGTAATGCATAATCTTAGGAAGGTAAGAATCACTTAACGAACTATAAATGAAGCCCCATGGCTTGTATATATAGATACATAAGTCTAACATACGTTAAAAAATAAGTGAACCTAAGATATACGTAATGAAATGAAGAAACGATCATTCACGTAATAAGAGGTGAGTAACTATGAAAAATAAAGGTGCTAATAATGAAGAATGAGTGACAATCATGATGTGAGGCTAATGTATATGATGAGAGCAATCTCAAATGAGCCTAAGTAAATGGTACCAATACGTACTCACCAAGGAGAGTATAAAATAATGAAGAGACCAGTCTCTATGAACACTCTAATGAAAATATTGAGTCTAAAACACTTAATACTAATGATGAGATGAGAAATCATCTATTGAGCTATGATATCCTCATATTAGAAGCCAACTTCCATGATGTATGAGTTGAATGTAATGGAACTTTATACTGAGCACCGATAGGCTATCTATGAATGGTGATCCTTCTTTCGGAAAGGGCGGAGGTTCACGTAACTCTCATGAGATGAGATTGTCTGGCTTGCCGGGTATGGGTCTCCATACATCTCCTAGTCTTTGAACCTATATTGCCACTATAGGGATCTGGCGGGGTTAAATTCCCATATACGCTAGCATGTTATTGAGTCACTTTGGCCGGTGATTTCACCTCTTTTCGGTGTGGGGGAGACACTGGATTTCATGATGCTCACATGATCTATGTCGGTTAAAGTTAGAGTTCCCAATGAATGAATGAGGCCAACCTCAAATGAATCATATAAAGAAATGAATGATACCGAAGGTGTTAGGATATGATAATCAAAAGATGAGCTAGATTCAGGTAATTTAGATTATTCCTTATCATTGCACAACAAACCCGATGAAAGTCTTAAACTACATCCTAGGTATAGCTGGTGTTCACACTGGCCTATGAATGAACTGAAATGAGGTATGTATGAATGAATGAAGCAGACTCTGTGTTTTCTAAAGAAGGCTCCCTAGTTGAGGTCCCATATGTTGAGCCCTCATTTTGGAAAGTCTTAAGGTCAAGTCCATGATAACAAGGTCTCATGACATATGAATAATATGAAAGAAGCTATGTGTCATATGTTATGTGCTATATGCAGATGTTATGTGTTGTGTGCAATTTGATAATTATAATGATGCATGTCACTCTTATGGCATAACTTTCCCAATCTCAATTTGGCAAGTCCACTGACTTGACTTCCAAAAATCATGTTGTTAGGAAAGAGTTATTTTTTCTAATGCATGTCCCTGGTGTGTGCTTGCATATACCCATACTTAGTGCAAGTGTGTACTAATTCCAAACTAACATCTACTTTTGGGTGCAGGCACAGGTGGATTGTAGAGCTACAGGTTCATTGTTGCAGCTATCCGGACGTCAATATTCATCCTGAGTTTGGTAGGTCCTCATGCTTTCGAGGATGCTACTATTTTACATTCTAGCGTATTTTAGAGTTGAGCTAGTGGAGCATTTTTCACTAGCGTTTCTTTTCAATTTTGGTTCAGACTTTGTATTGATGCTATTTTAACCGATATACAATTAATACTTAATGAATTACTTCTTTCAGTTGCTTATCTCTTAAATGTTAGATGGTTGATGATGAACGTTTACGAAATATCAAGAATGTTTAACAAGTATGATTAAAGAATAAAAAAATTCAAATTTTTCGCTAAAATTAACCTATGTAAAGTAAAAATGACGTAAGTAGGCTTGTTTGCTACCTCTGAGAGGTCAACGACGCCGGTCTCGTCTGGGGTCTAGATTCCGGTCGTGACATAAATTAACCGACTTTTTATTATGCTAACAACTTTAAGGATATTTCAGATATTTTGATAAAAACAGTGTTTAGCAATACTTATTTGTCAAACACATCATCAACAATTTTTTCTTCAACTGTAACACTTTTATCCGAATACATAACTATTTATTTTTAAAATAACTTTCAGCACTTTGAAAAGTTACTTTTTGATGTTACTCTTTTTAAGTCAATCTAAACGGCTCTAAGGCATATTTAGTAAAATAGATCACCTTACTTTCCAAACACCAAATGTGTACTCTACTGTACTTCTACGTGAAGAATGCATAGATTTAAATTTTTCACTGAGTCCTCTTGGCTAAAGCAATTGTATTATTGCACCATGACAAAACTCAGGAAGATGATACTCACATTGTCTCCTTTATGGAGCCATATATCCTTTCATGTGTGTATATCCTGCATCCACTAAATAATATTTGTTTCCTAAAGGATGTGAAAAATTAAGTTACTTCTACGAAGTGCCTCACCAAATATACGACTATCATGAGTTTCCACCCAACCCATGCAAATGTAATACATTAAAATTCACAATGGTAAAGATATTTTGAGTCAGATAACCTTTACGTCCAACATAAGGTATTTGTTGACCTTATGGTGTTTTAACATGTGTGTCATCAAGTGCTCCAATACAATCCTAAAAATATAGGCATGTAAGCTAAAATAATATAACAAGTAATACTAAAAAAATATGGCAAACTAAAAGTTATTACTTACCTTGAAGAAAGACAATATCGTTTATTACATGGCTTGTGAGCTTCAATACCATCATTATAATTTAAATGTGGTTTAATAATGTCTCTTGCAAGCTTAGAAACGACTTTTAAAGCACTATGAGAGTATCTATGAACCGTCTCCCCCGAATGTTGAAAGATATCTTGTATCATTCGATTTTTCGCTCCATGTGCACAAGTCATTAAGAACATGCCTAACATTTCATGTATAAATATTTCACGTGTGGGCTTAAGTCCATATTTTTCTTTTAAATCTTTGGATAGATCAATAAACACCACCTTCTTTAATCAAAATTTTTTATAACAACGAGTTTCATTTTCTTGTAATATCTCTTGAATAAACATATACCCGGAATGCCTTGATGTACGACAAGGTTCTTTGAACAAGTATTTTTCATAATACATTAAAATGTATTTACCTTCTATCCGGCATAGAGCTATCCATTCTTTCTCATTTTCACTCTCTCTCACTTTGTTCTAGTTCTTCACCTAACAAATCACTTAAATGGGGTGATATAGTTAAGTCTAAGTCCTCCATTTAACTAGAAATAAAAGTATCACTAATTACAAAAAAAATCAAAAGTAAAAAAGTTCATGCTTACTAGCATTATGTCAAACATAAAATGTTAAAATCACTTTTTCCATAGCAACACATTCTTCACACTTTCTTAAGGCATAACTGATAGTTATACTTCATCCAAGACTTTCGAGTTCCATTCCTAGGCATCTTAAGAAACAATTGCCGAATGTCTTTTTTAAGAAACATGTTCACACAAAATAGTTGTACATTTCACCCCTTTTAAAATACCAGGAATGTTTTCCAAAAAATTCATACACTTATCAATGGTGGGATCATCTACCTCATGAGATGTAGCAATACTTTTCTTAGACATTAACTCTACTAAAGAGTGCATATCCTCTTTCATTGATGCAACTGTAGATTTTATCTTACTGTTTTTTAACTTGATTACTTGTTTCAATACCATCAGTTGAAATTTATATTTTTAATGGTGGTTTAAAAACATAGTAGAATTCATATCTTGCGGATCATCACTTTCATCACCCCTTCATCATTAATATTTATGAAGTGTTCCATGCGATCATTATCAATACCATTTGGTCTTTCTTCTTTAAAATTTACCCTAGTTTCAAAAAAATTGAGGTTGATATGTGGCATATGCTCTTTTTCCCGTACCAACAATATTAGAAAATAATGCATCATAGCGAAATTATATGAGTGAAAAATCTTTATTCCTAAATTTTTTATATCGAATATCCTCTTGTAACAAAAGATAAACAACAAATTTAAGTAAGTAAAAATATAAAAATAAAAGAAATAAAAAGATATATAGAACAATGTGAGAAATGTATCTTAATTATTCGCTTCCACCAATCTTCAGCCATAATTGTATTTTTGGTGGCATCCCATCCTATACTTGTATCCCCTCTCATCAATTGCCTAAAAAGAGTCCACTCGGCTTTTATGTCATCCTGATGTTTTTTTATTTATTTGTTTTATAGCGTCTTTTCCTTTTTCATTGAACGCTTTAGTCATATTTTCATCCATCTCCAGATAAATGAGTGTTTGATTTATTTCCTTTCCTAATCTCTAATTCACATAACTCTATAAATTTGAGATGAGCATCATCATACCACTTAACATTAGTTTGTGTTTTCGACGTGGTATAACTGATTTGAAGATGAGAATTGATAAGAAAATTAAAAAAAAATTACTTTCATAATCTTATATAAATGACAATATATACTACACACAATCAAATTATATAAACATAAAAAAAAAAAAACACAAAACAGAAAATACTCAAAACAGGATCAGCTACAGAAGACACACAAAAAAATGCATAACAAGAAAGAATAAAAATCGAAGATAATCAAGAAAAAATTTAAAACTATTCATTATTTTCCTACAAATAGTTGTTGAACTAATTCCATTACTATCAATAAAGAGAAAAGGAAGAAAGCTAATTGGAAGATAACCTACTTCACATTTTTTATCTTCACTCTTCAAATCAAGAGAAAAGGAAGAAAGCTTCACATTCAGCAGTCGCAAATCGTGAAAAAGAAAATTGAGGGAAAGAAATATGTCAGAATTTTAATTCAAGCACACATGCATGTTCTCAAGTGCATTTCACAATTCTCGCGAAGTAGTCATTGCGCTGAAAACATTATATAAGTCATTCTTTAAAGCACTTAAAATGTAGTCTTTACATAGGAAGTCTCTCTGCTCAATAATTTAAAAAATATGGTTTTCTTCTCTATTTGACATATCAGCAGCATCTGCTGAAGTTTATTTCTGCAAACCAAGAGTAGTAAGCAAAAAAAATACTTGTTGCTGTCATCCTTTGAAATTCACAACAAAATTTTTTCTTGATTTGTCTGCTCGTGGCACAATAGTTCTGGTTGGTGCATCAACTACCACAAAAGTCGTAGCACTATCGATTTCCATTTCTAATAAACAAAAATCGATATAAATGATTCTGTAAGCAATAGATTAAATTGCAAACTTAATTGGAGTAGAAAACCACGAAGATTTTTTTTCTCCACCCACAAATACAGATTAACAAATAAAACAATTATTTCCTTAAGATTGTTTTTCAATCTGTATTTGACAATATACTAGTGACAACAAAACTTTGCAGACAGTAAAACTCCAAAGTTTGAATCATGTAGTCAAGAACAAAAACTAATAGCATTATCATACCAAAATCTGTATCAATCACATGAAACAGAAAGGAAAGAAAATTGAGTCCATTGAATGCACAATGTCCCCTTAAGAAAATTATTTCCCTCTAGTATCTGAGGTTTGAATTGAAATCAATCTTATGATAAAACAATTCAATTCAGTATTGTACTGATACCCAAAATAATGGTTTGAGCGAGCCACTCAACGGTAGTATAGAACACAAATATTGAATTTTGCAGAAGAAAAAGTTCAGAAATTTCACAAGAGAAAAGTCTGAGGATCAATGGTATCTTGTTCCTAAAAGTTACAACCTTTCAAAATAGTTATTTCCAACGCTGAGCCGAGCGACGACGACATCAACACGAGGGGTCCCTTTTTCCAACCTCTTTAACCACTGGTTGAAGTATTTCTCTATTTAACACTTTAACTTTTCTTTCCACCACGATGAGAGAAAAATACTTTTTCTTATTAAAACATAAGAAAAACTTAGAAATTCTTTTTTCATTTTCCTTTCATTTCCCATTAATTCTTACTATATACTCAACCATCATTATGACAATACATACATGGGGATGGGCATAGAGAACATAAGTTCACTGTGGAGCACTTTTGAGGACATATTGATTTAACAAAAGCCATCATGTTTCAAAGTTCAAACAATAGATTGTTCAAAATAATTGCTTCCTTTTAACCTCCACATTATTGAAGAACAGAATTCATGAGTAATATATTAAAAACTAATAATGCACACTACTGAAGACTGAATGAGAGGCAGAATCTTAAACTCAGTCATATTATTCCCCATGATATGATAATTTTCACAAAAAGAGAAATGTACAAAACAAAATTGGTAGTCTCAAGGAAGCATATAGCCTTAGTTAATAACCTATATAGTACTTTTGGATCTTAATTAGTTCTAGAAAAATTGACATGAATACATATATTTAACAACAAAAAGAATTTGACTTGAGGCTTTCATGGACTACCAAGTGAAACCGGGGCAAAATTGATCATCTTCCATTTATACAACATGTACTCCAGTTTGAATATTAATACTCAGGGGCTTCCCCCTTCCCATAGTGAAACCTCTGGTTCCATCTGGCATTCTAGGTCCTTTTGTAACTTGTTTCACCGGAGCTTCGTATGTCTTGCTGCTTTGTGGTGATGAGGAAAGCAGTCCACGTCCGCTGTACATTTGGTTTCTTTGTCGTGTACTTTTAACACGCCCTTTGCCCCATGTTTTCTTTGTTGTTGCAGCTGCTAAAGTCTCTTCAACCTAAGATGAATCGAGAGAAATTTGAATCATAACATTGTAATATTTGATATAGTGATCATGAGTACCATATATAGATATACTTACATTAGTATGATCCACTACTTCTGATTGGTTAGAAACATGATGCGAGTCTTCTGCTAATTCAGAACTCATCCAATCTTCATCATCTAAACAGCCCTCAAATGCGGTCTTTCTGCTCTTTAGAACGGACTTTGGCTGCAACAATAGCAACAAATAGGTTCATTTTATTGAATTTAAGACTGTTCTGAACGAATCAAACGTATTCAGATCAAATTAGTTGTTGTAAATGAAAAACAAAAGCAAAAATGCAATGATTAAACTTACTGAACGTCTGAGCAACAACCTCACTCGAAGGCCCTTTCTCCAGTTCCTCTCATCATTTAGCTTCTCCGCCTGATTAAGTTAAGGCAAATAACAGTTTTAGATGATCGAAAGTTGTAGCAAAATCAGGTCTGCAGAAAGAACTTCAAAGGAAGCACAAAAATAAAAGCATACTGCTTTCTCAGCGGCTTCTGGATGCTCGAACTCTATCAGTGCGTGAAGCTTGATAAGATAATGAAACAGAAGGAATTAGATACCTATCTAAAGGGAAAGTGTTTTTTTGAGGAAACAGAACAATTCTGTTACTTAGTACTAATACCTTACTGCTGATGCCCAGGTCTCCTCGTGTTCGTGTGTTAGGATCTTGAGGATGGCATACTCGGATGGTTTTGACACTAAAATGGGAACAGAACACCATGATGTGTTATTTTGACAACACATACATATAGAAAAGATAAAATTTGTGGACGAGATACAAGAATATAATCATCACCTTCCAGCCACATTAAATATTTTCTCGATGTTATGATGAGAGTGATCATCAGGTAGATT
Organism: Solanum peruvianum; assembly: GCA_027705065.1. Lineage (NCBI taxonomy): Eukaryota > Viridiplantae > Streptophyta > Magnoliopsida > Solanales > Solanaceae > Solanum > Solanum peruvianum. The sequence continues at coordinate 52,725,999 of JAKWJD010001764.1, forward strand.
CTCAGCTACCACAGTGCGTAACTGAAGAAATGGAATCGACAGGTGTAATATTAGTACTATGAAATTTAATCAAAACCATAGACAATAGATATATGAGAAATGTAAGTGTACCATCAATTCCTCTTTATCCTTGTCAGTGAATGGGATTTTTCTTTTGACTCTCTTGCCATCATCGCTTACAATCTTTCAAATGTAGAACATATTAGTTGTTATCTAATAAAAGAAGTTAAAACACTGCAACTAAAAATCCAAAAGTTACCAATTTTGTAGAGGACAAGAGGGCATGAGAAAGTGTTAATTGGTTGTTGGTGATGAGGGACTTGATTTTCTTTGTAGCCGAAACAGAAGAAATAGGAACTGCAATAGTAGTAGTAGTAGAATATACATTTTGCGAGAACGTGAGAAAACTAATGCATAGAAAAAATGCAGACATTTTCTTTAACGAACATCAATAGCGTACTCACCAAAGGCTTCAGGGTCCTTGTTCATTTGTTTCAACAAGCTCTCATTCGCGAGCAAGCTCATGTCACTAAGTTGGTATTCAACCTATTGAACATATAAACTATCAACTCTTAGATACAAAAACTCAAAAATAAGAGCAGAATCAGACTATTCTTGAAGCAATATGTTTGTAGAATGGTCATGTAACAGAACAAAGTCTGCAGTTGCATTACATGTGTTCTCATACTTCTTTTAAGCTACATGTTTCTCTTCACAAAAAAAGCTAGCTAAAAGTGCTATCTTTGTGACTGTAAACTTACTTTCCTATTTTGTTAAAGAGTTCATTTGAATCAAGCATGTTCAATTAGGATCTAAATTGGGGTATAAACTAAGAAACTACACCAATTTTGATCCAAATTCTATTAAAAGAAAGTAAACAAGATCAAGGTCAATAAAGTCAAAAAAAAGCAAAGAGAAAAGGGCACCAACGACGTGGCTTAGTACGAAGGAGAATATTTCTCGCGGAGAATAATTTCCTAAAAAATATTTTCTTGAATAATAAGTACGTTTTTACTTATATTTAAAGTGTTTGGTAGATAAGTAAAAACATATCATCTCAAAAGCATTTACCTATGATGTATCAAAACATTATAGGGGTGGGGTGTTGTGCCTCGAGGTGGCAGGGGTGGAATGGTCAAGGTGTATGAATTGGGCCGGTTGGGTGCGCGAATACAAAAAATATCATTGATAAACTTTTTTTTTAAAATTTTCATCAAGGATCTTATTTTAAAGAATTTATTTTCCTACAGAAAAAATATTTTTCATTCTATTCAACCTAACATGGAAAAATAAGAACATACTTCAAGAAAATGTTTTCCTGACAAAAAAGGAAAAGGCCCTTCATTGACACACCATCGTGTCAATGAAGCGGGCGAAAATCGTAGGAAATCATGTTCAAATCTCAAGAGGAGATTCATTTCCATCTACCTAAACCTTAGTATACAAAATTACATATTTGATACTTGTACTAGTGGTGGAAGATAGCAAATACCCGAAAAAACTTATCAAACACCACTTATATTCATAAACAAAAAAAAAAGAGAAAAAGAGAAAAAGAATAACCTGTTTGATGACTTTTAGCCTAAGGTCTTCAGGAAGCTTATCCTTTTGAGATAGTGATGAAACAAAACTTGGTTCTTGAAGTAAGGAGGAACATCTTGATCACCCCCATAAATTTTACTATTATTATTATTATTATTAGTATTAACATATTGAAAATTGCATGGGTATAAATATCCTCCTGAAATAGGTATTGTGGTGGCATGTGATTTTCTTGGCACAAAGGCAGGGGCTTGAACATTAAACTTAAAAGAACCTACACCATTATGATCAACAAATTGATCTTGTGTTGATTCTTGGACACTAGAAGCAACTTTCTCAGGTTGCATTTGTGCCATTATTATTATTATATAGAAACTAATTAACAAAATGGGGTGGATGATCAATTCAACTCCTCTAGTATTCTGCCTCTATTTTTTTGTCTTTTTTTTTTATTCCCCTTGATTAGAGTCAATACTCTTGAACATGCACCACATTTGTTATCATTTCATAACTTGCTTTTTTTGGTGGTTCTTTCTCTATCTCTTCTCCATTGATTTTGTTAATGGTAGAGAGAAAGAAGTTGCTTGAGTAACTCCTTAAGATTAGTAACTGAATTTATAAACGGATGGTTTAATGTTTTGTGTGTACCAAAACTATCACCTACCTTTGAATTTTGACCAGGCTACTCTTTATAAGACACGTGTATGTATAAGTTTGACTATGAGTTTAAATGTTAAATAATTTCCTCCGTTCCTTTTTAGTTGTTTTATTGGGTATTTTTAAAGTCAATTTGACTAGTTTTCAAATTTAAATTAAATTATATTTATTTTATATTTTAAAATATATAATTAGATATTTAATTTTTTTAATAAGTATTATCAATTATGTTTTTTTTTCTATTAATATGATAAAGGAAAATACATCTTAAAGTGTTAATCATAATCATATGTTTTGGCTATAAAACCAAAAATGTCACAACTTAAAAGGATTGAAGGAAATATTACCTTATTTAAAAATAATAAGTTTTCATACTCCCTCCGTTCTTTTTTTAAAATACTTCTACACAAAAAAAATTTAAATAATATTTTTTTGGGGGGGAGGGGGAGCAGTGTGGAGTGGGTAAGAAAAATGGTTTCCTTTTTTTTTTTTAAAAAAAAAAATCATTTAATTTGAGATTGAGTTAAATCTTTGCAATTGAGTCCATATATTATTGAGTAAGTCTTCCGCTAAGTATTGAGCCAGGCCAAGGGTTCGATTGGAGCCAACATCGTTCTCGAGTGCAGTTACGTTCAGGGTGTTGGCTCAGGGCATGAAAAACTTGGTAACAAAGTACACAGTTCAAGAGTCCTAGGGTGTTTATAAAGTTGTGTCTGTAGAGTCTTAGTTATCACTCTGAAGTGCGCCACACCTATAATTTTTAGGAGGCTACGACATTTAGGAAATATCTCATTTCTTTCATACTCTTTTTGTGTGATAGAGTTCAACTCTATAAAATTTTCTTTCTAATTCGTACTTTCGCGTATCTTTCAAATCATGCCTCCACGAAAAGCTATCTGAGGTCGTCCTGCTAGGAGGAATGTTGATCCCTAAGATCAAGGATTCTCAATGCACCAGAAGTGCAAGCCCAAGGAGAGGTCACTAATATTGAGTACCTCGAAGCTGTCTGGATGTTGAGTCAAGTTGTGACCAACCAAGTTGGGTAACAAAGAGAGAATCGATAGGATGTGCCTTATACATCCACGGTTCGTGAGTTCTTGAGGATGAATCCTCCGAACTTTATCAATTCAAGTGTCACTGATGATCAGAAAAATTTGTGGAAGAGTTTTAGAAAATGTTTGAGGTGATGCGTATTGCAGATGTTTAGCGTATGGAACTAGCCGCATACTAACTAAAGGGTGTTGCTAGAGTCTGGTACGATCAATGAAAAAAGAGTAGAGCTACAAATTGTGAGTTGGGTTGTGTTTGAAGATACCTTCATGGAGCGTTTCTTTCCCCGTGAAATGAGAGAGCAAAATTAATAAAATTCCTTATTCTTAAGCACAAATACATGAGTGTGCATGAGTACAACTTCAAGTTCAATTAACTGTCCCGTTATGCTCCGGAGATGGTTCCATACATGAGGAGCACGATGAGTCTATTTGTATCTACTTTGTCTCGCTTGTCAAGTAAATAGGGCAATTCAACTAATATGAGACATAGACATAGTAAGGCTTATGATCCATGTGCAAAAGGTTGAGGAGGATGAATTGAGAGATAGAGAAGAGTTCCAAAATATAGAAGGCCAAAACTACAGGTAATAAGACAGGGCAGCAGAAGATTAATGTGAACCAGTCATCCATTAAAAAAAAGAGAGACAAATGGACCTGCTCTATCATGTGCTAGTGCACCTGAGACCAAAGAACCTATGTGAGTTCACATATTAGAATTCTCGGATTTCAGAGCTAGAACTGCACAATCTCAAGGTAGTGTGACACAAATAAGTAATCAAACTCCTGCATGTGCTAAGTATGGTAAAAACCACCAGGAGCGTGTCGTGATGTCTCCACTGGTTGCTTCAAGTGTGGCTAGAATGGTCATTTCATGAGAGAGTGCCCTAAAAACAGGAAGGGTAGTGGTAGTGGGGGCAATAGATCCGAATCTTCTATAACGGCTCCACCGGACAGAGCAACACTTAGAGGATCTACTTCAGGGATATGCAAAGGAGAAAAATGTCTGTTTGCTATCACCAGTCGCCAACAGAAAGAGAATTCACCCTATGTTATCACTGGTATGATCAGAGTCTTTATTTTGATGTATATGCATTGGTTGATCCAAGTGCAAGTCTATCTTTTATGACTCCATACATTGCTATGAATTTTGTAATTTTCCCGAGAAACTTCTTGTGCCCTTAAGTTATTCCACTTCTTGATGAGTGTATTCTAGCTGAGAGAGTTTATCGTGATTGTACCATTTCGGTCAATCACAAGGACACCATGACTGACTTAGTTGAGTTAGATATGGTGGACTTTGATGTAATTCTAGGTATGGACTGGCTTCATGATTTTTATGCCTCAATTGATTGTAGAATCGAGTACTTAAGTTGGAGTTTCCTAAGGGTCATTTTATTTCATATTTTCAAGACAAAAAGTTAATTGCCAAGGGATGTATCTATCACTTAGCCCGAGTTAATGACTTTAGTGTTAATGCACAATCTATTCATTCAATTCAAGTTGTGAGTGAGTTTCCAGAGGTATTTCTAGATGATCTCTTGAGAGATAAATAGACTTCCGTATAGATATACTTCCCGATACTCGAATTGTTACTATTTCGCCACATAGAATGGCTCCATCTGAGTTAAAAGAGTTAAAAAAGTACTTAAAAATATCTTCTCGATAAAGGTTTCATTCGGCAAAGTGTCTGACCTTGGGGCGCTCCGGTTTTATTTGGGAGGAAGAAAGATTGTTCTCATCGAATGTGTATTGATTATCGTCAATTGAGCATGGTTACCATAAAAAATAAGTATCCTCTTTCGAGAAATGATGATCTTCTTTATCAACTTCAGGGTGCCACTTGTTTTTCTATGATAGACCGCAGATATGTCTATCATTTGTTAGAGTAAGGCAGAGTTATATTTCAAATCAACATTCAAGACTTTTTATGGTCATTATAAGTTTCAGATGATGTCTTTTGGCTTAACTAATGCTCTTGCAGCTTTAATTGACCTTATTAACAGAGTGTTTAAGCCTTATCTTGATATATTTGTTATCGTATTCATTAATGACATTATGATCTCATGAGGAGGATCATGTTAGTCATCTCAGAGTAGTTCTTCAAACTCCCAGAGATAATGAGTTGGATGCCAACTTTTCCAAATGTGAGTTTTTGCTCGAGTCAATGGCTTTATCAGAACATATTATTTCTGGTGAAGAAATTCTAGTTGACACTCAAAAGATTGAGGCAGTGCAGAACTGGCCTAGACCCAAATCCCTAATTGATATTAGGAGTTTCGTGGGATGGACTAGTTATTATAGGAGGTTTACAGGAGGTTTCATATATTTCATTCTATTTGACATATCTGATTCAAAAGACAACAAAGTTTCAAGTATGAAGCTTGTGAGAAAAACTTTTAGGAACTGAAAACGCGGTTGACTATTGCCCCAATATTGACCATACTAGAGGTTACACAAGGTTAAGTGGTGTATTGTGATTCGTCAAAAGTTGGACTTGGTTGCGTATTGATGCAGAATGACAAAATTATAACTTATGCCTCTATACAACTTAAGATTCATGAGAAGAATTACCCAACACATGATCTAGAGTTGACTACTGTAGTATTTGCTTTGAAAATATGACGTCACTATCTCTATGGTGTTTATGTTGATGTGTTCCTCGATCCCAAGAGTCTTTAGTATGTGTTTAGTCCAAAAAAGCTTAGTCTCATGATTATGACATGAGCATTCTCTATCACCTCGATATGGCTAACGTTGTTGCTGACGCCTTTGAGATGTTGTTTATGGGAAATACTTTCCATGCTGAGGAAAACAAGAAATTATTAGCTAAGGATAAGAGCAAACTTGCAAGATTGAGGCTAGTTAATGAATTCCAATGAAGGAGGAGTAGTGGTGATGAATGTGGATGAATCATCACTAGTGTCTGAAGTGAAAGAGAAATAAGACCAAGACCTTATTTTGCTTGAATTGAAAGCACAGGTCATAAACAAAAAGTGTTGACTTTTGAACAAGGGGGATACGATATATTGAGGTATCAAGGTAGATTGTGTCTAAAAAAGGTCTATGAGATCCAAGAGAGGTTCATAAAAGAATCTCATAGCTCAAGATACTCTATCCATGCGGGTTCCACAATGATGTATCGTGACTTGAGAAAAGTCTACCGGCAGAGTAGTATGAAGATGTGTATTGCAACGATCTTTTAGAATGGAAGTGGCAGATGATCAATATGGATTTCATTACTTATTTTTCGTTGTTTTGCATTCACATGATTCGATTTGGGTGATTGTTGATTGGATGACTAAATCTGTCCATTTCTAAGCGGTAATCAAACTTCATGGAGTTTCAGTATGCATAATTTAAGATGGAAATTTGGGTTTGAACATAAATTTGAGTAATTTCCACCCTTAGACTGATGGTCAAGCAGAACGGACAATTCATAGAATTTGCCTACAACAAAGCTATGTGAGTATCCAAATGGATCCTTATGAGGCTTTGTATGGAAGAAGATGTAGATATCCTATTGGATTATTTAAGGTTTGTGAAAATGGTTTGATAGGACAAGACTTGGTTCATTAAGCTGTGGAGAAAGTGAAGATCATTCTAGAAAGTCGGAAAACAACACAAAGTCGTCACAAATCCTATACTTATTTTAGGAGAAGAAATTTGGACTTTGAGGTGGATGATTGGGTTTACTTAAAGGTTTCACCCATGAATGGTGTTATGAGATTTGGTAAGAGGGGGAAGGTCAATCCCCGATATATTGTATCTTATAGGATATCCAAGAGGATTTTCAATGTAGCCTATGAGTTGGAGCAACTTCCAGAGTTAGCAGTTGTTCATGAAGTATTCCACATTTCAATGTTGAAGAAGTTTATAGGTGATACTTAACTTATTATACTCACTTAAGGTATAGGTATTAAGGATAGACAACCTTATGAGGAGATACCCGTTAAGATACTTTATCGTAAGGTTTGCAAGTTGAGAACCAAAGAGGTTGCATCAGTCAAGGTCTTATGGAGGAACCAGTTTGTTGAGGAAGATACTTTGGGAGGCTAAGGAGGAAATGTATAAGATATACCCACATCTCTTTGATTCCGGAGAAGCTTCAAGCCAATATACTTATTCTTTTCTTAGTACTTTTTAAGTTGAAATGTTGAATTATGATATGTCGCTTGTGAGGTGTTTGAAATGGGTGGATGTTTCCACCCTTATTTATACTTATATTAATCTCATTCTAGGATGTATGATCCCAAGTGGGAGATATTGTAACACCTCATTCCTAGGAAGAGATACTTTTAGAAAGAACTAAATTAGGAAGAGCCAATTTGAGATTTATCCAAGTTATGCTTAAGTTATGAGTTTTGGCGCAACTTCAATCAACCATAACTTTCAGTACAAAATGATTTAGGTGACCCATAAGTATCAAATGAAAGGTTTTTAAATCTTCTTTCCAACACCACCAACTTTTCTAAAAATCAAGTTCGTATGAGGGAGATATGCTCGTTTGAAGTTAACTTGTTTAGTTAAGGAAATTTATCCAAATTAATAAGTGGTGATTTGGTCTTTCCTTAACCCATTAGCTATATACATTTTTGGAAATATTTTAAGGGTCTAATTGACTTACATCAGTTTTTATAATTCAGAATACGCTTAGGGTTTTGAGAGAAGTTCGAGAGGAGGAAACAAGGAGGAGGTCAATCAATCACCAAATTCTTGCAAATCAAGGATTTGTTTTTCCAAATTAAGGTATGTAAGTTTTATATTGTTTGGTTCGTTAACCCACGCACCAATCATATGAATTCCATCCGTAATTTTGTTCTTGAGGTTGAATGATTTGAATTCTTGATGGGTGTTATTGAGGTTGCATGCTTTGTTTATGGAGTTGATGAATTCTTAAGGTGAGGATTTTTATTTTTGAGGGTTTTGCTTGACAAAAAGTGAGTAGATTCTCGTGTACTTGTACATGGTAGCTATTTCTAAGGAGAATTTGAGGAAAACACTCAATCTAGGTGAATTAGAGTAAAAAAAACGAGAAGAAAGTTTCACCGGATCATTCTGGAAGGGGCTTACGTTCCCCTGATGTGCCTGAATTGATCCCATGGGAGGCCTGGTGCGACGCTAGACCCCTCCTCCCGGAGCGTCAAAACACCTTTTTCTTTGTCATCGATCTGTACTTGTCCCTTCGAGTTGAGCTTTCATTCCTCTATTAGTCCTAACAATCTAAACTAAATTTTATCATCATGAGGTCCTTAATATAATGAATGTTAACTCTTGAATTCATAATTCAAGAAAATATTAAGAGTCTAGTTTGAGAAAGTCTTATGAGTTATTTTGAGAAGTCTTTTATAAACTTTTAAACTTGTTTTAAGAATTGAGTATGAGGATAAGGAGAGTTGATTTTTATTTCTATAAATGAATATATGGGAACTAAGTACTTCCAAAAGTAAACATTTTTACATTTAAAATGAGCGTAAACTTTGATTACCAAATGATTCATGAGGAGTTTTGAGTACTATCTCTTTTAAGAGAACCTTTTTGAGTAGTGATTTCAAAGTTTGAGGACGAAGAAATGTTTAAAACATATGAGCATGAGTTATATTATTGGGATTAGTATTGAACACCGATATGAGGATGAGTTCAGACAACTCAAAGTCCTCATTGACCATGTATGTCAATGTGGGTCAAAAGGGTATTACTTTTTCAATAATTCCTTTATTGATTTTTAATAAAATCTTAGTGGATCCACTTAGTTGAGGATGTCTTATACTCCGGTAGGGTATAACTTAGTTCTAGCGGCGTGGGTGAGTAACTGTATCATCACATAACTTATAGTGATGGATGTCGATAAAGAATTTCTCAAATAAGAGTAAAAGAGTTATTATTGTATTTTTAAATACGTTGAGTTATTATCTGCTTTTTAAAAATCTTTCTTTATAGTGCATCTTTATTGTTTCTTTTATATTGAACTGAGTTGAGTACTTCTGAGTTTGAGTATCTTTAAGTATCCTTGAGTTGAGTTGAGATGAGGTGAGTACATTCTTCCTTTTTATTAATTTAAGCTTATGTTTGTGCTCTGGAGTTCCCCTTGCATGCTCGTTTCATTTCATTTATTGACATCATTTGGCCTGCATCTTTTATGATGTAGATATAGGAGTTCAGGGTCATCAACAAGCGAACTATTGATACCATGTGCAGTTCCAGAGTTTCTTTGGTGAGCCTCGTTGCTTTCGGAGGATTTCCATTTACTTTTTAGTTTTTTTAGGATGTCGTGGGTCTTTCCCGTAATTGTCATTAGAGACTTCATATATAGTAGTGTTTTGAGGAGTATTTTTCATTTCTTTGTCAAACTTTTTAAAGACTTGAGTTGCCTATTTTTTGACAGTTGAATATTCTTATATATTTCGAGTTATTTGTTTGAGACAATTGAGTTTAATCTTTTCAGTTGAGTTTATATATTGTTGAGTAAGTCTTCCGCTGAGTATTGACTTTGGCCAAGGGTTTGTTTGGGGCCAGTAATAGTTATTGAGTGCCACTTACATCTAAGTTGTCGGCTCAGGGCGTGACATAAAATTTTATGGATCACCTGGAACAACTCTTTTCGCAAATGAAAATGATTCGGGTCTTATCTTAGATATCTTTGGGGTGTTACAGTTTGAGTCCGGGCACAATCCTATTTTTTCGGGTTCAAGTCTTGACTGGGTGATTGTTTTGGGTTCTTTGGGTGCCTTTCCCAGGGTTCATGTTCGTGGAAGGCCGTGATAGTTTTGGAAGTGGTCTTAAGTGCTTTTAGTAGTTCCTTAGCTCTTCTATCTATCCATCAGGCTTATAAGGGTCTGTTTAACTTATTTACTTTAAATTGCATACAAGTTTACTATCTGAGCTTACGGGGTCCAGCTAAGCTTTAGTTAGCTATTTACTTTACTGTTCTTTATTTCCTCTTGTGTATTTCTTAGTTAGGATTTTTTTATTGTATTAATTTCGTGGTTTCTGTTTTTTTTCCTGCTTTTCATCATTGCTTTTACATTTCAAACTCAGTTGGCCTATGATGACTGTTGTATACCTGTTACTTTGGTACTCATACTACACGTTGCATCATTTTCATGATGCAGGTCTGTGCACCAATCACCACAGTTGATATCGACGCGATTGTAGGAGTATTCAGAGGTGAGGGTGAGCTTTTGGTGTCGTGGATCAACCTGCATCTTTTTTTTTTGTAACTATGACTAGTCTTTTGTACTTTTGGACAAATCTATCTGGTTTAGGTCCACTTTTGGTACTTATACTCTTTTGCAGTTGCTTTGTACATGTGACAACCACATATTGAGATTAATTCTAATTTTTTATGTATATTTATTGGCTTATGTTCTTATCTTCTATTTTTTCCTTTGAATTACATCTTGTATCTCTGACTAATTGTTGTTTCTACCCCATGTGCATTTATTTGCCATTTCGGATTACGAGTTTACTTACCTATTGATGTGCTATAGTAGGTTCTATCACGACTCAAGTCTTCTCATCGTGACAAGATATTTAGTTATATTTTTTGTAAAATTTTGAGCTGGATTACATTGACCAAAATTTATAACATAACCAATAATACTAACAAAAATTCAATTGTTCTTTTTTGGAATATTATTAAATCTTATAATTGTAGTCAAACGTCACCTTGAGTGATATAATATGAGCTAAAGTAGTATAATATTTGATTATGAAACGTAATATGTATAATTTAATATTCAAAATATTCAATATCATCTTATTGTCTAGTCAACATGACACCAGTTCATCTAATGTTTACAAATATATGTAAATATTTTTTTTATACATATAAAGAATAATCAATCATTGTGTAGGTGGTGTTTTTGAGTAATATCTATCTTTTTTAAAATTAATATCGTTTCAAGATAAACTTGCTTATGGAATAAACTTAGTTCCCCAATTTATATTCGATTTGGGAAATTAATTGATAAAGGAGACTGAGATATAAAAAAATCTGAATTTAGGCTCATGAATGAAGTTCAAAATGTGCACAACTATCACTAATTTTAGCCCATTTAAAATTATAACTTTGTGCTAGTCTGCTACTAATAAGTCTATATATTTAGGGAAAATTAGCAAACTAGTCACAATTTCTAACTTAATTAGTAGAAACATCTACACTTTAAAATAGTTATTTAAAATGTCAAAATATCAATAATTTAGAAAATAATTTGTATCCAAATACTACCATGAAATTTATTTTCCATCTTTCATGTTTTCAATTTTTTTCTCTCTTTCATTAACTTTTCAGTTTTCACCATTGTCCCCATCATTCACGTTCTCATTTTTTTTCTCTTTCATCAAATTCTCACTAATATTCTCTCCTCATTGTTTGAAGAAGAACTAATTATTCAAGTCCATACCAATTTGTGTAGATCTATCAACTAATTCAACAAATCTCTCAATTGATAATAAAGGTTTTTTGAAGTCATCATTTATTTTTCGAGATCTAATTAGATTTTGTTTTCAAATCACAAATGATGTTGAACTTTGGATTGTATGTATTTCAAAATTTTATGTCATTTTTCAATTTTTATATGAGTTTGTTAACATAATTATCAAACATTTATGCTTTCGAATTTTTAGTATTTTAAACACTATTATTCAATTTTTTGTGATTTTGTTTTCATATTTGAGATTTAGTAGATTGTTATTTGTAGTAATCTACATCAGCATTCATACATAATATATTGTTTTGATTTTTTTTTAACATTTTCATATTTAATAATTTTGAATTTTCTTATAGGGTTACTAATGCATAAGTGAATACAAATTCAGATTTGATTTTGGTGAAAAAACTGGAAAAAAAGAACATAGCATACGAAGAAGCAAGAGATAGCCAGAGAAATAGCTTGCAGAATTGTATTCATACCAGAATCGTTTTCATATTAACTTTTGTTTGTTAATTGTTTTTTCTTTTACTCATCATTTATATTTTTAAGAACATTGTACTTCTTTTTGGTTTGTAGTAATTCAAATAGGTATGTCAAATGGATTTGTATTTCTTAAGCATAGACGTATTCTATTTTTTAACCGTCAAGTTTTTTTTTTAGAATATTGTATCATTCCTCAACAGATTGTATTATTTTCACTATTTATGCTATTTGTTTTCCAGAATATTTTAATCTATTTCTTTTATAGTCAATTTGTATTTATTTTTTAAAAATATTACATTCTTCCTCAACAGATTGTATTATTTCTACCATGTATATTATTTTCATTCCAGAATCTTGTATCCTTTCATAAATCACATTCATATGTAATGATTAGATAATATTGAGATATAATTAGTAATATTTTTGTAATACAATAAAAGAAAAATACATTTGGCAGTCATGTAATACAATTTTGATCACTGAAATACAATTTTTAGTTTTCACCATGAAAGTAAGAAAAATTAATTTTAGTTTGAATGGTAAAATGAGCACATAAAATGTAAATTATAAAATCTCTTGATTTATCCTTTCTAAATAATTGTAATCTTGAAAACAAACAAATAAAAACAAATGTATAACAAACTAAAATATTATATTTTAGGTAAATATTGAAAGTGTGGATAAGGAAACATATTAAATGTCAACATATTGACATTTTGAAAATTTTACCTATTTATTTACATAAGGAAAATGGTCAAATATGCCCTAAACTTTTTGAAATGGTCTAAATATGCCCCCTTTAAAGTTTGGTCCATTTATACCCTCACCGTCCAACTTTTGGTCCAAATATGCCCTTATTGGCGTTTGTTGGCCAACTCGAAATATCCAACCATTTTACTTTTCTTTAAATGCCCAAATGGATTATCCACGTAATTTTAATATTACAACTTCGCATTTATATTATAAAAGAGAAATGGTCACCTATGCCCCTAACAATCCGACCCATTAAAAAGACTTTTATGACCCATATTTTAAATGGTTCAATATGACCCATCTTATAAAAAACTTACGCGACCCGTATCCGGCCCAAAACCCATCCCTTTTAGCCCATAACAAATCCCTAATTTCCTAAACTTGTTCATTTCCACTGAAAGAACGTTGCGGCACTATCTAGGGTTCTTGAAGATTTACACAAATTGTAGTGCTAGGGTTAGAAGATCTACAGGTTGAAGATAAGTTTCTCCCTTCAATAAATTATATATTCGATTGAAGTTACATTTTATTGTTAGTTAGGGTTATTTAAGTAAAATCGATGGCATGTGTTATATTTGATTCCCTTTGATTTATGTCTATCGAAATCACTTGAAATGTATTGTTTGGTGTTAAAAGGATCTACTTTTATTCCTTTGTTAGCTTTGTTTTGTTTCTCTTTTGGTGGTCTCGAGATGACGTTTGTCTTTTAGGGCTTACTTTATTATTTTTTTTGGCAGCTTTTAATGTGTTTGGTTTGAGTGGTCCCTCTGGTTTTTCTATTTTTTTCATGTAATTTTGAAGGATGATTGATGAAGTTGAAATTGTGTTCAACTACGGGGGTAGTTGGGTCATTTCACCTCTGTTGGTTTACACTAAGAAATGGGTGCACTCTTGGCTAAATTTTGACCCTGAATTATTGAGTCATAAAGATATATGTGATGAGTTTACTTTCAAGCTAGGGTTTTCACGGGTTAAACAATTATTAGTCATTGGGCCCTCTAGAAAGTATTATATATAGATGGGGATGATGGAATTAGGGCCATCCTTATCCTTTTATGTGAGAAATTTAAAGTCGTCAACTTCCTTGTTGTGGAGGAGGGTGAGTTCACTGTCATTTCCCAATATATCACACAATATGTTGAATCATGTTGTGTAGATGTTGAGGTTGGTACATATTGTGAAAATAGTGCTGGTTCTGTTGATGAATGGGATATTTTTGAGGGTGAGGAATTTGATTTAGAGTGGATGAATGCTATTAACAATGAAAGGGGAAGAGTAGTAGGTGACAGGTTGGAAAGCTTCAAGGAATTGCAAGTTGGTTTGAAATTTAAAGACATGAAAGAAGGTAGACAGGTTCTTAATTATTGTGCATTAGCTAACAAAAGGGCTTTGACTATTAAAAAAGGTGATAAAAAGAGAACTAGGTATGGTTGTGATGTGGGATGTCCCTTAAGGTGTTTGATTTAAAGAGATGGCAAAACTGAAGGGTTTAAGATAAAGACTTTCACCCATAAGAACACATGTGAGGAGGCCTTTTTTAATGCTAGAGCTGATGCAGTTACTTTAGCTCAATACTTCAAGGACAAGATTCAAAATAATCCCAAGTATAAGGTAAAAGATATAACAGGAGAGCTTGAAAATGACTTAAAATTGAATGTGTGTCAATCCAAACTTAAAAGGGATAAGAGGATGGCTCTTGAGAAGTTGGATGACAGTTTTATTGATGACTATAACAAGCTTGAGGCCTATGCACAAGAGCTTAAGCAATTCAATCTTGGAAGTGATGTTTTGATAAATATCTCTATGGATGCCCTAGCTGAAGGAAAAAAGAAATTTTTTAAGGATGTACATGTGGTTTGATGCTTTTAAGAAAGGCTGGAAATCTGGTTTGAGGCCATTTATTGGACTTGAAGGTACATTCTTGAAAGGTATATGTAAGGGTATGTTGTTGGTTGCACTAGGACAAAATTCTATGAACAGTTTCTATCCACTAGCATGGGCAATCGTAGACAAAGAAACAAACAGCACATGGTGCTGGTTCATTGAGCTATTGAAGGGGTCTTTGGACCATAAAGATGGTGCAAAAATCACATTGATTTCGGATATGCAAAAGGTATGGTGCTTTTTTTAACTTACTATTTAATTTACTTGAATTCACAATTTTTACTCACTTTTTAATTCACTTTCATTCACAATTTTACTCACTGTTTTTACACACTTTCTAACAATTTCAAAAACACTGTACTTACTGTTTTAACACACATTAATGCTCAACTTTACTGTTACAGGGACTGATAGATGGTGTTGTCAAAGTGTTGCCTGAAGCTCAATGTAGGTATTGTGTGAGATACATTGAGAGTAACTGGTGCAGAAAAAGGAGGAGTGGTCAAATGATGAAGCTTATATGGTGATGTGCTTGGAGTTCCTATGTTGAAGAGTTCAAGGGCCAATTGAATAAGTTGGGAAACTATCAGAAGATTGTGCATGGAATTTGGTAAAGTATCCACCAAAGGCATGATTTAGAGCTTATTTTGATACTCAGTGTAAGAACATGTTAGTTGATAACAACTTCACTGAATCATTCAATGCATGGATTCTTGAGGCTAGAGCAAAGCCAATAATCCAGATGTTAGAAGAAATAACAGTACAAGTGATGAGATTGCTAAGGAAAAATGAAAAAAAGTTGAAGACTTGGGTTACAGATTTCAGTCCGGAATGCATGAAGTTGTACATTGTCTACAGGGCCATGGCACATGGTTGTAAGGTGGAATTCGATGGAGATTGGGGCTTTTCACGACAGGAATCTAGCCCCAGACGAGACCGGCGTCGTTAGCCTCTCAGAGGTCGCAGACAAGCCTACATGCGTTATTCATACCTCACCTAGATTAGATTTAGCGGAAAATTTGAAACTTTTTGATCTTTAACATACTTGCTAAATATTCTTAACATTTCATAATCGTTCATCATCAACCATCTAACATTAAAGAGATAAGCAACTGAAAGAAATAGTTCATTAAGTATTAATTGTATAATGGCCAAAATGGCACCAATACAAAGTCTGAACCAAAATAGGAAAGAAACGCTAGTGGAACATGCTCCACTAGCTCAACTCTAAAACTACGCTAGAATGTAAAACAATAGCATCCTCGAAAGCATGAGTACCTACCAAACTCCGGATGAATGCTGACGTCCGCATAGCTGCAACAATGAACCTGTAGCTCTATCGCCCACGTATGCCTGCACCTAAAATAGTATAGATGTCTAGGGTTAGTACACACTTGTACTAAGTATGGTATATTCAAGCACACACCAAGGACATGCATGAGAAAGATCAGCTCTTTCCTATTGACATGATTTTTAGAAGTCAAGTCAGTAGACTTGCCAAATTGAAATTAGGGAAGTTAGTGAACTTTCCAAATTGAGTTAGGAAAGTCATGCCATGAGAGTAACATGCATCATTATAAAAATCATATTGCACACAAAACATAACATCTTCATATAGCACATATCATAGCACCTAACATATAACCCATATCTACTTTCATATCATTCATTCATATGCCATGAGACCTTGGAATCATGGACTTGACATTAAGACTTTCCAAAATAAGGGTTCAACACATGGGAACTCAACTAGGGAGTCTTTATTAGCGAACACAGAGTGTGCTTCATTCATTCATACATACTTCATTTCATTTCATTCATAGGCCAATGTGAACACTAGCTATACCTAGGGTATAGTTTAAGACTTTCATCGGGTTTGCTGTGTAATAATCAGGAATAACCTAAATTCATTACCTTGGTCTAGCTCACCTCTCGATTATCCTATCCTAACACTTTGCTATCATTCATTTCATTATGTGCCTCATTCGAGGCTGGCCTCATTCAGTCATTGGAAACTTTAACTTAAATCGGCATAGATCATGTGAGCATCATGAAATCCAGTGTCTTCCTCACACCGTAAAGAGGTGGAATCACTGGCCAAAGTGACCCAAAGCATGCTAGCGTACATGGGAATTGAACCCCGCTAGATCCCTATATTGAAAGTATAGGTTTGAAGACTAGGAGATATAAGGAGCCCATACCCGGGATGACGGACAGTCTCATCTCATGAGAGTTATGTGAACCTCCGCCTTTCCCTAAAGAAGGCATTACCGCTCATAGCTAGCCTATCGGTGCTCAGTATAAAGTTCCATTACATTCATCTCATACGTCATGGAAGCTGACTTCTAGTATGAGGACATCATAACTCATTAGATGATTTCTCATCTCATCATTAGTATTAAGTGTGTTAAGCTCAATGCTTTCTTTAGAGTGTTTATAAAGACTGGTCTCTTCATTATTTTACACTCTCATTGGTGAGTACGTATTGATGACATTTACTTAGTCTCATTCTAGACTGCTCTCATCATTTACATTAGCCTCATGTCATGTTGTCACCACCTTCTTCATCATTAGAACCTTTACTTTTCATAGTTACTCACCCCTTATTACGGGAATGTTCATTTCACCATTTCATAGTTAATCTCATCATATGCAAATGCACTTGGCCATTTGTTGTGTTTAACACTCTTACTTAACCCTTCTAGGTTTTCATCATTTCATTATTCATTTCATCATTTCATTGCATACATCTTAGGTTCACTTACCTTTAAACTTATGCTAGACTTATGAGTCTATACATATACAAGCCATGAGGCTTCATTCATAGTTCGTTAAGTGATCCATACATTCCTAAGATTATGTAGTACAAGACTTATGTATCTTGTATAAATGCCAAGATCTTGATTTGATCTGAGTAGGTGGCATTATTCTTGGATATTTTGTTCACGTATGACTTATGTATCAATACGGAAGTTTGGCAAAGAAACCTAAGTTCGAATCTCTTGGATAACACTTTACATTTTTATTAACTTTATTTTTAATCTCCATGATATTGGAACTCTAGGTTAAACCCCAACATTAATAATATATCTTTAATTCTCTACTTTGTTTTCCTCTTAAATTGGCCGAAGGGTTGTGGGTTCGAACCCCCACAACCCCTTTTTATTTTTACTATTGTGTCACTCGGCTTGGGGATCCAGGTTCGATCCCCATTGCTCACGTTATTATTATTATTTTTTCTCTTTTCATATTTCATCTCGGCAGTTGCTAAGGGGCGTGGGTTTAATTCCCCATGACCCCATACTTTTCCCTTAATAAATATTCCCTTCCTTAGCTTCTCATTTTCGCTACTGGTCGAGGGATTGTGGGATCGATTCCCCACAACCACCCTTTTTTTTTTATATATTTTCTCTTCTCATTCGCTACCTATCTAGAGGGCGTTGGTTCGAATCCCACTCCTGTCATTTATATATTTACGTTTTAAGTAGAAGAGTCCGGCTAAGGGTACATGGGTTCCAATCCCATGCGCCTCACTTATTTTTAATTACATTCTTGGGGGATCCTCTGTGTCGTGGGATCGAAACCCAACACAACAACATATTTTTTTCCCTTTTTCTGCCGAGTTTCGATAGAACCCCATCCCCAGTTAGAGCCCCATTTAGCACACCCCTTTTAATTAATTTATGAAGGTATGCTTTAGTGAGGTCTTGGGTTCGATTGCTGCAGACCTCACCTATTTTTTTTAATTTTTCAGACGCCCAAAATTTCCAGAAATCATATGCAATAAATTTCTAGATTCTGGAAATTTGTTACACATTTTTATGCAGCATTTTATGGGTCATTTGAGCACCTCTTTCGTAGTCTTTCTTTTGGGTTCTTAAGACAAGTTAGAGGTATGACTTGGTCATTTTCTTTAACTAGAATTGATAGAATTTCCACCATGTGAATATCACGAATTTAAGAACATCTAATTGTACATAAAACACGAGTAATCTCTATGAAATTAACATACTAAAAAAGACTCAAAGTCATGGTCACAATCTTGCAAAATACATACGTGTTTACATTCATATTTCCGAAAGACGCAAAACATAAACACATAATCATGAACACATACTCGAAACAAGATCATCACCACAAACACAATATCCCTGAATTCTACCAGCAAGAATACCCAACCTAAGATCATAGAGAGCTAGTGACAGGGACATGCAATGGGGAACAAATTTAGTTTCGAAGTGAATAGTTTGAATCGTAAGGGGTCTCTTGGGAAAGGGACCAAGAGAGAAGAAACCCATACCTTTTGACGTTGTTCAAGATTGAAGTTGCTGCTCAAACTTAACTCTCCAAAACCACGCCCAATTCACCTAAAGTTCCACCACCAACTCGACGGAAATCTCCCTTGCCTTAACGTTTTTGATTAACTTGCTTTCTTAAAACTTTTCGTGTGTTTTTCAAGTGTGAAGAACAATTATTTTTAAACTGTTCTTGAGCTTTCTTTTTAGTCAGAGCGTGAGAGAATGAGAGTTGAGATATGTGGATGAGAGTTGAGAAACGTGAGGGAGAGAGTTATTAGGATTAGGAGACTAAATTCAAGACATAGTCAAAATAGGATTTAATTAAATTAATAAAAATCTGATTTATTTCAACTAATACGTGAAAGAACCATTATTCCCTTAAAATTTCAGATTTTAAATAGTAATTAAATCACCTTAAGTATTTATCCTATTCGATTTTAGGGTTGTTACAGGGCTATGAAGTGTCTGATGGAGAAGATAGACACACTGTCAATTTAGAGAAAAAAATGCACTCGCAAAATTTGGGATATATCAGGTATTCCCTGCCCTCATGCCATCAAAGCATTGACACACAAAAAATAGATCCAATAACTGAAATACATTGGTGGTATAGCAAGGAGGCTTACATGCTAACATATAAAAACAAGATGCAGCCTGTAAGAGGTCAGAAATTCTGAAAGGTTGATCCTTCAAGTGCAATGTTGCCTCCTGATGTTTTGAAACAATTGGTTAGACCAAAAATAAAAAGGAATAGAGAACCAGATGAAGCAAGAAAAAGAAAGGGTGAATGGTCTCAGTCCAGAAAATGCACTCAAACGACATGTAACAACTATGGTGAATCAAACCACAATGTGAGGTCCTGTTACAAGGTAAGCACAATATTACATATTTTTCCATGTTTGTTATTGTAAGCTAATTAAAGTAAATACCAAAAAAATTACAGGAAAAGCGTTCTGAAAATAATGCACATTCGAAGAAAGGAAAATGGCCAATGTCTAACAATGAACATGGTCCTGATGTTAAGGGTGGAACTGAAGCTGGAACTGGGGCTGAGGCTGTAACCATATGGTCCTAATGTTGAATATGAAGAAGACCTACCTCTAAGACCAATGGTGATTTGTGAATCGGAATTGAGGGCTAAGAAGTTGAAAAAAAGGGTTGTTCCAACTGGTACAAGAAAAATCTAGTTTTATGGAGATCACACTAGTGCCTCAATGCCAATTAATCTGCCTTATTCTCCGATCAAAACAACATGGAAGGGAAAAGAAGCTATCCCTGCTGGAAATGTGCAAATGCAAGCAAAAAAGAAAAGATTCAAGATGATGGGGGTTAAGGACAGAAATCCTGTTGTAGATGATAATTTATTGTTGATTATTTTCTATGTTAATTTTTTTTGTTAATGCTCATGGTTAACCACAGTGGTTGACAACAATATTGCTAATGAGTATTAAGTTAGGTAAAACTTTCATATGCCTTCATAGAATGGCATTACATACACCTTTTTTTTTGGTTGTGTTATGTCTTGTCATTGTGAATTTAAGACGTCTTCTTTTGAGTGTGTTTATCTTGTTTGTCATTGTGAATTTAAGAAATATGGTTGTTTAATCCATGAAGTATCTAAGATTCCTTGTCATTGTTTGTCATGTTGCTGTTGTACTTGTTCAGTAAGTTTTATTTTTTATTTTGTTTGCCATTGTGTATTTGTATGGTCTAGAGACACAGAATTGGGTGTGGATGAGTCTTACACAAAGAAAAGCAAGAAAAAGAAATCCATTATTTCATAAGTTTCTGTTTAGACGACTTTGCTTGTGTTTATAATAAGTTTCTGAAACAGCAGGTGTAAGCCATTCGATGAACAAGACTTGGAACTTCAAATTCCGATAATTGAAGAAGAATATTACAGATGGGAAGAAAAATATTAGAATTCTGGTTTTTGTCTCCGAACCAAATAAAAATTCAAAAATGTTCCTTGTAGCAAATGTTTTGCAATTATAACATTATTTCATGATGAATAAATGTGAATTGCGCGCCTTTATAAATATGAGTTGAAATTGTTATGAGAAATCACATTAATTAACATGAAGTAGTACATGTCGAATAATCAAACAAACTTGATGAACTTTTAGGAAAAAGAAAGGCAACAAAATTAAATAGAATTGAACATGATGTATTCTACTACATTTTCACAACTGGTGAAGCATATTCAAGTATGACTTTGTCACTTTGAAATATTTCCATATCTTTTTCATCCAAAGTTACGAGTACATCCATCCCATTTCCTGTTGGACTATCCATGAAAAATATCTGATTTGTCACTCCACGACTCACCGAGCTCACTCTTATCGCCTTCCCCCATCCAAAATCAATATCGTACAGTCCGAAATTACACAAACTGCTACATTTATACACATCCGCCTTGTTACCTTTTCCACTAACTCTGCACCCTGTTTCATTATTTCAACTACTCTAAAAAATATGTCACTTTGAGTTGCATTTTTCAATTTTTCACGAAGTTGATCGTTAGATTTTCTTAGTACAACTACTGAATTAAACAGTTCCATTTCATCTTCTGTTTGTGTTGACGTAACAAAGAAACTACAAGCATTTCTGATACACTTTAAAGGCAATGATGGGTGAAGACCCATTATGTGGCAGAGTAAAGATGATTTAAATGAACCTGGAGCAATCATGGAATGTTTATCCCTACAGCTAAATAACCATTTTCTTTCAACATCCCAAAATGGATTGACAATAAGTAGGAGTAATTGCTCCAAATAATGCATTGACTTAACAAATAAAAGTAGTTGAGAAATTGATCACATCGAACTTAACATACCATATAAATCAAAACGTCTGCTACAATTCAAGTCATGAACTACTACAATTCAAGTCATCAACTGCTACAATTCAACACATCACACATGTTTAATGTTTTCTAAGTTAAGGATGAAAAAGTTAAGATTACAAACTGATAAAAATTCCTATTTTCCTTCTTATTTCATTACCCAGAATGTGATGAATGCTGCAAAACAACACCACAACATAGCTATCACAATCCTTATTTGATAAACTTTTTTCTTAGACTTATCAATAACAACATCTTCATTATCGATAACAACCTCTTCACGCTTGGGAGCAGTAATTTCATTTAGGCGTTCACACTTTTCTTCAATTTCAGATGCCAAATACTTTTCAAGATCAGCCATCTTCGTATCCAAACTTTTGTTTTCACGATGAAGATTATCGTTTTCCTTCTTTAAATTGTGGATTGGATTTTCAACTCTAGGATGGAGTGGATCATCAACCTATTTTCAATAAGCTTATTTATAACCCTGTACAATTATGAACTTGAAATCAATACTCACCAAAAATATGAAAATTAACGAAATTGTATGATAAATTTACATTAGGATTATAACACTTATAAAAGCGTCTTCCAACATTAGTTGGAGTGAAAACCGTGAAAATCTCGTCGCAATACTACATTGATATTTTACTATCGACAGACTTGAAACAGTCGCGTCCCGACTCATTTTTAAAGGAGAAAGTGTAAGAAGATGACTAGAACGCTCTTTTATTCGAGCTCCTCAAAATGAAATTGACGGGGGTAATGAGACTCTTAAGAACCCTAACTTTGAATTGATGAATGGATGTGCTACTAGTTATTTGAAAGGGAAAAGGGATAAGGGTAGAATTAGCCAATGTGGAATATAATTGAACCATTTAAAATATAGTTCATAAAAATCTTTTTAATGGGTCAGATTGTTAGGGCGTAGGTGACCCTTTCTCTTTTATAATATAAATGCCAAGTTGTAATAATAAATTATGTGGAAAATCCATTTGGGCATTTAAAGAAAAGTAAAATGAGTTGGATATTTCGAGTTGGCCAACTAACGCCCATAAGGACATATTTGGACCAAAAGTTGGATGGCGAGGGTATAAATGAAACCAAACTTTAAATGGGGGAATATTTAAACCTTTTCAAAAAGTTTAGGGGCATATATGACCCTTTTCCTTTATATAATCTCAATACATTTTTGCCTCACCTTTTTCTTTCTAAAATTTGAGTGAGTATTATACTTTTTCTGAGTCCAAGAGCAGGAAAAGAGAAGAGGGGAAATGAAAAAGTAGAGAAAATTAATTGAAAGAAGTTTTTCATTCTTAGATTTAAACCATTAATAACTCCATTTTTGATAGATCATTACTCTCCCCTCAGTCTCTCTTCTTTCTCTCTACTCTCTCTTGGTTTGCTACTCTCTTCCTTCTCTCCACTCTCTCTTGCTCGTTATTGATCTCCTTAATCTCCCCTCAGTCTTTCTTCCTTCTCTCCATTCTCTCTTGGTTTGCTACTCTTTTCCTTCTCTCCATTCTCTCTTGCTCGTTACTCTCCTTAATCTCCCCCCTCTCTCTCACACACATCAATCTTCTTCTGTAAAAATGGATCTCTCTCTCCCCCTCTTCTAAAAAAATGGAGAGAATAGAGAACTTACCATGCGTATTTGAGGTTGAGTTATGGGCAAGTGGAAATTTGTAGTGAAACTAAAGTGCGTGTCCCTATCTTTGAGGTTATGTGTTGTTGATGATGGAATTAGCTGTGGGGTCTCACCACAATTAAGATATAATGAGTTGACATGTATGTATATATGCACACATATACTGCAGTTTTGAGGAGATACAGATGTGTATCAGTGCATCTCTATCCTCTTCTTCGAAGTATGTTTTATGCACATACATACTGGACACTTAGATATATCAATACATATATAGAGAGTGAATCCAATATTAAATACACTAAATATTTGATATTATATACATGAGATGAAACTGATATCATATTCATGCAATAAATGGATTTGATATTGGATATACCAATAAATTTTATATTGGATACACTGGATAAAAATGATACAAGTCTATACACATATAGTTCATATTTTCAAAATTGATACCATATACAAAGGTACAATCATATTAATAAACACAAGCTTGCACATATATAGTTATATATATACATGCTTTCATATTTTAATGGATACACTCGTACAATTTAATATTGGATACACAAAAACATTTAATTGCGCAGTACATACATTATATAACACGGACACATAGAATGAGAGGGAGGAGAGAGTAAGAGAGGTGAAGTAGAGAGATAATATATCTCAGTGGAATGTTGCGCTAGATACATGTATTCAGAAGTAATCTCAGACAACTTATAATTGTTGAAACTATCATTTCATGGAGTAATCAACATTAGTAGTAACAATATTTTATGAAAATTTTGCTTGTTAGTTTATCTTATCTTGATCCATTACAAAATATGTTCAATTCTAATTGGACTCTACAAGACGTTTTTAATTCCAATTAGGTTCCGAAAAGCCTTCAAGTAAAGGGCATTTGTAGATATTGAAATTTAGAAGACGTGTTCAATTTTCTGATTGGAGTCTACAATACGAGTTCAACTTCAATTTGGAGGCTACTATAAACCCTAAGCTCTACTTCATGTCTATATAAAATCAATTGTCCTATGATTACTAGTGGGTACTTATTATTTTGGTACTCATACTACACACTGCATCGTTTTAATGATGTAGGTCTGAGCACCAGCCACCATAGCTGATATCGAGCCGATTGCAGGATTATTAAGAGGCTTTGGTGAGCTTTTGGTGTCGTGGATCAACATGCCTCTTTTTGTTGTAGCTATTGTTGGGTTTTAAAATGTGTGAATGGAAAATGAAGAGTTGCGACTTTTATGAAGAGTTGTGACTTTTATGAAAGGTTGTGACTTCTGTGAAAAGTAGTGACTTTTATGAAAAGTCGCGACTTTTATGGAAAGTTGTGACTTTTATGAACGGTGACGACCTTTCCAAAAGATTGTGACTTTTCCAAAGGTTTGTGACCTTTCCGATAAGGCACAATAAGAACCTTTTCGTACTACCCTTTATTTTCTATAAATTGAGGGATTTCCTCTCATTTTAAAAATACAATTTATGGTTTTCTTCTACTATTAAATCTAGTATTCTAAGTGTACTTTACTGCCGTTGAGTGGCTCGCTGACACCAACGTTTTGGGTATATACGCTGGTGATTATCATTCTACCATGGGAGAACATATTCAAAATCAAACCTCGGATACTAGAGGGGAAGAATTTCCTTAAGGGGACACTATGCATTCAGTGGGCTTGATCTTCTTTCTGTTTTTTTCTAGATTCTGGTATGTGTTATAAATTTTATATCTGTGAATTAATTTCAATTCTTCTATTCTTTTGTTCTTCACTGGTTTATTAAACTTTGGTAACTTCGAATTTCTGCAAGTTTGTTGGAATTAGTAAGTTTCTTTAGACATATATTAACAACCATTCTTATTTAAGAAAAATATTTCGTATATTTTTTCGAATTTGTTTATGATTCTAGTTTCGCTACTAGTTTTAATTTTCTAGTTCTGAAACTATTCATAAACTTTGTTGTCTTACAAAGTTCTTCAAAGTTTTTTTAAAGTATGTTAGGAATACAAGATGAATAACAATCTTAAGGAAATTATTATACTGTTAGTATTTTTCGTATTCTACTGATTGAGAGAATCCGATCATGAAAATAGAAGATAAATGCATTACTTCTCCATAATTTGTTGCTTTGTTTAGCAGGTTGAAGTGAGAATGTAACAAAAAAAGTTTTATTTTGGTATTCTAATTAAAGATGTAACCTTCTTATTATTCATTTAAGGAGGAAAATAGTTTCTAAAGGTTAACAATTTTGATATTTATCATGTATGCATTTGGAAAAAGTTCTGCAAATCGTATGGTTTTCGAATGAATTTTCCTTGGCAAATAGTGTTGCCTTAAAAATCCACTAGTTTGCAGAGTGAGACATGCATATTTTTTTTTTGATAAAAGTATGTCAAAATGTTATAGTTGGAAGACTATTTGAAATGAAAAAATATTTCTATGTGATAATCTAAGAATATGTTTTATTTTGTTTGGAACTAAAAGAAAAACTTTTGTAGTTTTGTACTCCTTATCAATTTGATTATGTCTGATTGTTGTAGAATAAAAATCTTTTGTAGTTTTCTATTCTGAATAAATTGGACTTTGCAATTGCTTTGAAGAATATGAAACTTCACATAATAAGTCAGTGTTGTACTTTTAATTTTCTATAAACTTCAATGTTATGTAGAAATAAATTGAACAATTTATTTTGTCCTTCTTGTTAGTATTCAAAAAACTAAGTGATATGTCTATTTGTGATAGAATTAAAAATACTAGTGACTTAGAGTTTGTGATTTTGTGCTTCTATGGAATAAACTTCGACATTATGTAAACATTGTCAATGAGAATTGAAGGAATGTAATTCTTTTGTAGGATAATATTTTCAAAAGAGATTTCATATTGTCAATGACATTTCGAAAGCCTAGGAAAGTATGTGGAAAAACTATTTTCAAATATTTGAAAAATATTTTTGAGATCACATTTAAAATGTGGGGGTTCATTGCTTATGATTAGACTTGATGTCTAATTTAACTTTGGAGCAAAATATATGAAATTCAATGATACTTTTGTATCATGTTAGATACACAAAATTCTTGGAGTGTATTTAGTATCGTGGTTGTTGAGTTTTTCTATTACTAGTATACGGTATGAATAGTATGACTACCAAATGATGTATATACTTGTTCAAAATAATTATGTTCTTTTATGAAAAAGTGTCAATGTTGTAATTATTCATGAAAAGATATGTATATTATTATAAAAGTATTTGCATAGACATGGATATTGGTGAATAGTCATTTTTTATGTTTTTGTAAAAAAAATATTTGGACTATATTTCCTTTATTGGACCCAATGAAATGTTGTTCATGGGTAGTTCTATAACACGCAAATTGAAAGTTATGAAAAGGTCAATCTGAAAAGGATATTTGACAAGGTGATGACTCTAAACAATGTTTGTATCATACAAAATTGTAACAAGTTAAAATAAAATATTTGAGAAAAAATCTACCTCGCGAAGAGCTTTTCAAACTCAATATTGTTATTTGTTCTAACTTGCTTGAGTTAGAGTCACATGAGCACTTGGGGCATTTCAATTAAAAAATACCTTGTAAGGAAAAATGATCAACTTAGAAGTTGTCTAACTCTAAGTACAATTAATAAAAATGTGAAGTTTTTGTGGAATCTAAGTTGCTGAGCATTCTTATAAATTTGTTGAAAGGAATTTTAATCCCCTAACCTTGATTTACAATGACATTTGTGATATGAAGTCAATACCATCTCGTAGTGGGAAAAAGTATCTCGTTACTTTCATTTATAATTGCATTAAAAAAACTGTCTATTTGCTTAATGATAAGGATGAAGCAATATAAATGTCTAGGCAATATAATATCGAATTTGAAAATCAGTTGGGAAAAAAGATAAGAAGGGATAAGAATGGAGAGTATGAATCTCCTTGTGCAGAAATATGTTTGGAAAGTGGAATTATCTATCAAACTACTGTTATATTCACCTCAATCTAATGAAAAATCAAACATTCAAATAACTGATGGATGCATTATTTATAAGTTTGGATTTACTACAAAACTTGTGTAGAGGAACTATCCTTACTGCAAAAGGGAACAACAATTTTTTTTGTCTTTTTAGAAAGAAAAAGATTTTGTTTGTTCAGGATAAAATCTTTTCCATATGAGAAATGGAAAGGAATGAAATCTACCTTGAAATATTTCAAAGTGTGGGGGTGTCTAGCCAAATTCCAAGTTCCTATTCCTAAAAGAATTAAAAGAGGACCTATGACTGTGGACTGTAAAATTAGACTTGAGTAGTCTAGAGAATGTTATAAAAGGCCTAGGAAAAGGATAATGTACTTAATAGAGAGATTCAGAGGCTTAGTAAGTGTTAAAGGACATTTACTTCCTTCAAATATGATTTTGTAACATTTTCTGTGTCTTCTGTAGACTCATCCTTTAGAAAGATGGTCTCAATAAACAACATCGGAAGTTAATTGATTTTCTTCAAGAAAATAAACCTTTGGGTTCAAAGTGAATCTTTAGAAGGAAAATAAAAATTTATGGAACTGTTGAAAAATATAAAGCAAGACTTTGTGTCAAAGGCTTTAGAAAAAAAATAAGGTTTTGATCTTGTTGATACATATACTCGTTAGTAATTAAAATTACATCCATTTCGATGCAAATATTATTAGTTGTGGTATATGATCTCCAAATTCATCAAATGAATGTGAAAGAAACTTTCTTAAATATAGAATTGGAGGGATAAATTTACATGGAACAACCCGAGGGTTTTGTGGTTCCTGGCAAATAAAAGAAAGTGTACAAACTTGTTAAGTCACATTATGGACTAAAACAAGCACCCAAACAATGACATAAGAAATTTGACCAAATCATGTTGGCAAATGGATTTAAGAATGATGAAAGTGATAAATGTGTTCACATTAAAATCATAAGGTCATTGTTTGTTTGTATATTGGTGATATGTAGATCATCAATAGAGACACTAATGACATAAATGCTACTAAATGTATGCTAGAAAACAAGTTTGGAATGAAAAATATTGGAGTTTGTATGCGATCTTAGATATAACAATCTTTAGAACTCCATAATGTTTAGCATTTTCACGGTCTCATTGCATTGAAAAGGTACTTGGCTAGTTCAAATATTTGGATGTCAATATTATCAAATCTCCAATAAATGTGAGTTTTGCATTTCAAATGAGTGAAAAAAAGTGACTCACAATTTGATTGTGCTAAAGTATTGAGGAGTGTGATGTATATCATGAAGTGTGCGCGATCACATATAGTATTTGCTATTATAAACTGAGTCGGTTCACAAGTAATCCCAAATAAGCTCATTAGATGAAAATAAATAGAGTTTTGGAGTATTTAAAATAATACTTAAAACTGTGCCTTGCATTATAACAATATCCAGCAGTATTGAAAGGATATAGTGATGCGAATTGGATAATCGGACAAATGAAGTAAAATTCACGAGTGAATATGTATTTACTCTTGGTAGAGGAGCAGTCTCTTGGAAATTTTTCAAAAGAGACATGTATCGCTAGCTCTACAATGATCTCTGATCTAATTGCTCTAGATAAGGTCGGTGAATAATTTGAAGACTCCAGAATTTCTTGATAGATATTCTATTTTGGCCTAAACCATTGGCATTAGTATGCATACACTTTGATACTTAAGATACAATAGGTAGGGCATGGAGCATGACGTATAATAGAAAGTCTCTTCATATGACATAGACATGATACCGTTAGAAAACTATTCTCTAGTGGAATTATCATAATTGACTACGTAAAGTCAAAAGATAATGTGTCGGATCCACTTAAAAAAAGGCCTAACTAGAGAGAAGATTGAAATATCATCTAAGGGAATGGATTTATGGCTTAGGACAAGATAATGTGTCGGATCCACTTAAAAAAAGGCCTAACTAGAGAGAAGATTTATGGCTTAGGACAAGTCATCATGGCGGTACCTCTATCTAGCAAACTGGAGATCCCAAGAGCTAGGTTCAAGGAGAAAAATAAAGTTGTGAATGACGGTTCGGCATTGTCACAAACTCTATCCATTCTCATGATGAATACAATGCTCAGGGACAAGGTTACAACATTAAGGCTTGTTAATGAGTTAATCAAGCTTAATGGTTTTAATGTGTTAAATTTGGCAGAGTTGACCAAATAGTGTATCTACGCGATAACACAGTTAGAAATCACCTATGTGAGTGTGAAGTGTAAGCCGCTTCAAAGAAGATGATTGTCAAAAGCCCATATCTCTATACACTCATGAAACCAGGAGGTGTTCATGGCTGAAACGAACACAACCGTAAGAACCATAAACGGTAAAGGGTTAATTGTGTGACATATGGTTGTCTAGGTATACACCAAAGCTCGACGGTTCAAAAATATCGCATCTACTGATTGATCGAGTATATCCGACATATGTTCACTATGGAAAGTCCAAGGGGAAACCTATATTAATTCTTGTTTGTAAAGTACACATACTTGTACATTTCTTTCTCTTGGAGACATTCCCCATTCATGCGGGGGATTGTTGGGTTTTAAAAGGTGTGAATGGAAAATGAAGAGTTGTGACTTTTATGAAGAGTTGTGACTTTTATGAAAGGTTGTGACTTTTGTGAAAAATAGTGACTTTTATGAAAAGTTGCGACTTTTATGAAAAGTTATGACTTTTATGGAAAATTGTGACTTTTATTAATGGTGACGACCTTTCAAAAAGATAGTGATTTTTCCAAAGGTTTGTGACCTTTCCGATAAGGCACAATAAGAACCTTTTCGCACTACTCTTTGTTTTCTATAAATTTAGGGATTTCCTCTCATTTTAAAAATACAATTTATGGACTTCTTCTTCTAATAAAATCTAGTATTCTAAGTGTACTTTACTGTCGTTGAGTGTCTCGCTGACACCAGCGTTTTGGGTATCAATACACTAGTGATTGAGATCATTCTACCCTGGGAGGACATATTCAAATTAAACCTCGGATACTAGAGGGGGATAATTTCCTTAAGGGGACACTGTGCATTCAGTGGGTTTGATCTTCGTTGTGTTTTTTTCTAGATTCTGGTATGTGTTATAAATTTTAGATTTGTGAATTAATTTCAATTCTTCTATTCTTTTGTTCTTCACTGGTTTATTAAACTTTGGTAACTTTGAATTTCTGCAAAGTTTGTTGGAATCAGTAAGTTTCTTTAGATATATATTAACAACCATTCTTATTTAAGAAAAATATT
Source organism: Solanum peruvianum (assembly GCA_027705065.1). Lineage (NCBI taxonomy): Eukaryota > Viridiplantae > Streptophyta > Magnoliopsida > Solanales > Solanaceae > Solanum > Solanum peruvianum. The sequence goes on from JAKWJD010001764.1 coordinate 52,756,858, forward strand.
TCGTATATTTTTTCTAATTTGTTTATGATTCTAGTTTCGCTACTAGTTTTAATTTTCTAGTTCTGAAAATATTCATAAACTTTGTTGTCTTACAAAATTCTTCAAAGTTTTGTTCTAAGTATGTTAGGATTACAAGATGAATAACAACTATGACTAGCCTTTTGTATTTTGGGACAAGTCTGTCTTGTTTAGGTCCACTTTTGAGACTTATACGCTTTTGCCGTTGCTTTGTACATGTGATAACTAAATTTTGAGATTGGTTCTCATTATTGTTGTAGATTTATTGGTTCTTGTTCTTATCTTCTGCTTTTTCCTTTGAATTGTATCTTGTGCCTCTGACTAATTGTTGTTTCTACCCCATATGCATTTATTTATCCTTTCAGATTACAAATTGACTTACCTACTGTTGTGCTATAGAAGGTGTTATCACGACTTGATTCTTCGCATCATGACAAGATATTTGACTATATTTTTTTTATTTAAAGATCGATTACTTTAACTAAAAATTCATAACATTACCAAAAATATGTAAAAATAACCAAAAATACTAACAAAAAGTCAATTGCTCTTTTGCAATATTTCTAAATTTTATAATTGTAGTCAAAAATCATCTATGAGCTAAAGTAGTCTAATAATGGATCATGAAAATCTATATGTTTATTTTAAAATTCAAAATATTCAACGTAATCTTATTGTCTAGTCAACGTGATACCAGTTCATCTAATATTTGCATATATATATTATATTATATATATATTATTTTTGATACATATAAAGAACAATCAATCATTATGTAGGTGGGCTTCTAAATAATATCTATTTCTTTTAAAAATAATTATCATTTCGAGATAAAAAATTACTTATGGAATAACTTAAATCCCATTCGATTTGAGAAATTAATTGATAACGGAGACTAACCGCATAATAAAACAAAATTTCGGTTCATTAATGATTTTCAAAATGTGCACAGGTATCACTAATTTTGAACCCATAAAATTATTTTTTTGTGCACACCTATTACTAATAAGTCTATATATTTACATCATCTCTATATATTTTTGCCTCAACTGTTTCTTTGTGAAATTTGAGTGAGTATGTAGTAGTTTTTCTTAGTCCCAAGAGCAAGGAAAGAAAAGAGGGGAAATGAAAAGGTAGAGAAAATTAATTGAAAGAAGTTTTTCATTTTTAGATTTAAACCATTAATAACTCCACTTTTAATTGATCTTTTGAGACTTTTGTTCTTCTTTTTTAGAGAACCTGAAAAGTGAGTTCTTTTTATAGAATGTAGAATATATTTTCTTTTTCAATTTTTTAAAATCAAATAGTCTTGTTATATGTTTGTTATTTTTTTTACAGCATGAAGCGATTGAGAGATGATGTATATAATACACTGCCATTTAAGCTTTCATTTTGTTCTTCTCATGGACAATTATAAGCCCTGTGTCCTCTATTGATTTTTTATATACATGATTATCCCAAGTTTTTTGATTATTTCACAACCTAAGAATTGGTTTAATGATGAGAATGTAACTTAACCACTACTTACTTTTAATAAGAACAGTAAAGTAAAGTTTTTTGAATACATTAGTAGCCCCCTTATATTAAATTATACTCGTACTATAATTATATGCATTAGCCTGAGTAAGCCTTCAAACCTCAAATATGTTTCAATTGAGATTGATGTGTATAATAAATGAGGTAATTTATTTTATGTTGTGAACTTATCTACCCAACAATGTTAGTGAATGCGAACAAAAGTCTTTCGAAAATCTCAAAATATTATCATGTGTTTATATGCTCAAATTTAACATATGGTATATCAGTTGTCCAAATAAAATGTACTAACAAATCTAATATTAAGCCTTATATGTTTGTGGTTGTCTAAAATGTTCCACATGCTATGTCCAACAACTATATTTTTAGTAATTCTACTTACTAAGATTCAGTTACGTGTCAAGTTATCGCTTGTCTTTACTAGAATTTGAGTTCTGATCTTTCTATTTTTTTTGCACTTTACTGATTGTTAGACCGCACACTTGGTTTTGCAATAATGTATTTGAGTAGCTACTTATGGCTTTGATTCTGATGCTTTTTTTTTCTCTCTTTTGGATGAATTAGATATGACAGTCTTATAAATGTAGTTGATGCATTATCTTATGTGAGGGAAGTTAGGGACACATTTCCAAACCAAATGGAGAAGTATGAAATGTTCATTGATATTATGAAAGACTAGAAGGCTCGAAGGTTTGCAACTAAAATTTTCCTATTGTCATGATCCTCATTACTTTATTTTCTGATTTGGTGATTCATGTAGGAGTAAGTCTTTGAATATTTAACAAAGAATTGATATTGTTGGTGTCATAGAAAAAGTAAAAGAACTTTTTAGAGGGCATCCTAGTTTGATCCTTGGATTTAATTCTTTCGTGCCAAATGGCTATGAAAAAATCTTCCAAGATTAATACCACACTCATCTGAAGAAAACCACTTATAAGGAAGTCATCTCAGGTAGAGGTCCTCAGTTTACCTCTCATTTTTGGAAGTCATTTCAAAATGGTCTTGGTACTCAAGTTAACCTTAGTACAACATTTCATCCACAGACGGATGGGCAGACAAAACGTACCATTCTGACCTTAGAGGATATTTTGAGAGCTTGTGTAATCGATTTCAAAGGTAGTTGGGATGATCACCTTCCTCTTACTGAGTTTGCCTACAACAATAGCTACCATTCCAGCATTCAGATGGCCCCTTATGAGGCTTTATATGGGCGTAGATGTAGATCTCCTTTTGGTTGGTTTGAAGTAGGTGAAACAACTTTGATAGGGCCAGATTCAGTCCTTTTATGCTATGGAGAAAGTGCAACTCATTAGAGATAGACTTAAGACAACCCAAAGTCGTCAGAAATCTTATGCAGATGTAAGGAGAAGGGAACTAGAGTTCCAAGTTGATGATTGGGTTTTTTTTCTGAAAGTCTTACCTATGAAAGGGGTGATGAGATTTGGAAAGAAAGGGAAACTCAGTCCTAGATATGTAGGCCCTTACAATATCTTGAAAAGGATTGGCAAGGTGACATATGAGTTAGAGTTGCCAGCAAAATTAGCAGTAGTGCATCCGGTCTTCCACATCTCATTCTTGAAGAAGTGCGTGGGTTACCCAGCCTCTATTTTTCCATTAGAGAGTTTGACGGTAAAAGATAGTCTTTCTTATGAGGATGTACTAGTTGAGATTCATGACTGTCAGGTTAGAAGGTTGAGAAACAAAAAAGTCGCTTCAGTCAAGGTTTTGTGGAGGAGTCAGTCTGTAGAGGGAGCTACTTGGGAAGCAGAAGCAGCAATGAAAGCCAAGTATCCTTCCCTTTTTCTTCCGATTCCACTCGAGCTAGAGGTAATAGTTCCTCCTCAGTTTTACAGTCATTCATGTGTAAATTCAGTATTAGAATCATGTTCCCTCAGTTTGTACTTTCATTTGTAGCGTAATTGCATGTACTAAGAACTCAATTCAGTCAGAACTCAGTTCTCAGTGTTAAGTTCTGGGGTTTGCATCTCTCTCCCTCTATTTCAGCTAGTATAGTCTTCATTCGGGGACGAATGTTCCCAAGGGGGTGATAATGTAACACCCCGTAACCAAACCAGACCAAAATTTAGTTTTTCAAAAGAATCTGCAGGTTCTACCAACGGTGGCATCGACGGACCGTATCCTGAACCACAGTCCGTTTTGCACAACCGTAGATGGGATCAGAAACTCTCAAAAATTCAGCCTAGAAAAATTGGTTAAGTCTTGGACGAAAGACGGACTTACGTTCTGTAGGTCAAACGACGGTCTGTAGTCCGTGACCGTCGATCAAGACTCCCTTAAACCATTCTATGACAAGATCTACGGATGACCATCATGGTTCGTAGGTGGACCTACGGTCCGTAGGTGGAAAATTTGCAGCCAGTTAAGGGGAAATGCAGTTGGGTCAAATTAAAATGATCATAAATCTTAGCACAAAATGAATTAGGTCTCACATGACCTACCCACAGATAGATAATTGAATTATCTTTCCATAGCCACCGACCTTGCTAAAATCTGACCTTCGTGTAAAAGGTCATGCCCATTTTAGTAAAGGCCTATTGAACAGGACCTCACGACGGACCCAACGACGGGGTGTCGGGCGCACGATGGACCGTCAGTCCTGGCCGCCGTGAGTCCTGACATCAACCTTCCCACAGGTCATTTTGAGCTTTCCTACTCCGTTTAAACCCTAAGTTACGTCGTTTTGACCCTAAATCATCAGATTTTAGTAAGTTTAAGCCTAGAAACATAATTAAAACATATCCAAGTCATATCATTAAATCTAAATATAGAAAATTAGAAGCAAGAGAGGAGAAAAAAGCTCAAGAATCCTAGTTCAAGAATGCCACAAGCTCCAACCGTTCCAGCCCCGAAACTTAAGTATTTTTTCATGGATTTCATCACCAGTTATGTGGGATTTCACTAGTGGGTTCCTTTCACCCATTGAGTCCTTGGATTTCACTAGTGGGTTCCTTTCACCCATTGAGTCCTTAGTTTCAGTCAGTTCTTGATTCTCTTATCATGATTAAACCTAGGGTTTCTAGAAATTTCAAACAACTTCATGAATTTATTAAATATATGTTCTAAATCAGACTATCATGTTATTACTCGGATTATCGCATAAATTTCAGAACCCTAGCTTTGTATTTCTTTAGTTCTTGAATTACACATGCTAGGTAATAGATTTCAGACACTTCAGATATATATGCCTCAGTTATAAATGCATAATTACCAGATTAATTGTTGAATTTTCAGTTTGCATGTTCAGTTTCGAGCTATCCAGTATTTACAGAAATTCAGATATAATCTGTTAATTTACAAAATTCATTAGGAGTAGCATAATACTGAGTTGGACTAGGGTTTAGCGTACCCAATAGTCCCAGAACTACTAGCCTAATAGGTTGTAAGTCCCCTCTGTGGGCAATCAGTTTATTGATCACGTTAGCATGCCTTTATACCTCTAGCAGGGTATATTGGGTTCTCTCGATGGGGCGCATACATCGGACTCCACATTTAGCTCATGTGGTTTTTGGTTATTGGTAGCTCCCATAGTTCAGTCAGAATCTCTACATTGACCATTTATCAGTATATTTAGTATTCAGATTCAGCATGTTATAAATTGGTCATTGCATCCAGTAAGCTCAGAAATCAGCACATCACGTTCAGATTATTATACTTGTTTTTGTGCTTGTTCGGTTATATTTTATTTTAGCTTTACTCTATCCTACATGCTCAGTACCTTTCAAGTACTGACGCTTACGTGCACTACATCTTCTCATGATGTAGGTTCAGGTTCTCAGCATCCAGGTCATGCATAGATCGATTTCTCGATCTCCAGTTCAGCAGATTCAGCGGTGAGTCCTCATTCTCCGAGGACAACAGTCATGAGTTTCATTTAAGTCTTTAGTCATTTAGTTGAAGTTTTTACTAGATTTAGCTGGGGCTTGTCCCAGTATTTCTAGTCTAGTTTAGAGGCTATTTTCAGAGATAGTTAGATTCAGCATAGCATTGAGTTAATATTCTTTTGTATTAACTCATTGTTTTCAAATATCTCAGTTATAGAATATTGGTTATCCTCATCTTTTCATTTTAAGTATGATTTAGCTTCCGCAACTGTTTATTATTTTTAGTATGCTCATGATCATGCATGCAGGGTTAGCTTGGGACCACTTGTGATCCTAGGTTCTATGTATGCGTCTCAGGGTTAGCTCGGGGCGTGACATAATTAGTATGCATCTTTCAAATTTTAGGGCACGCACAACACAGCATGTTGCCCTTTTTTTAATTTACAAATGCCACTGTTTGAGAGGCATCACAATAAACTTTATGTTTACGGTCTTAATTTTATTTTTTTTATTTTTTTTGGGGGGGGTTCGATTTGATTTTTTTTTTTTAAAAAAAATGAATTTAATTTCTTAAATTTTTGGGGGAGGGGTCAAGGGTAGGGGTAGGGAATTAAAAAAAATTGAAATATTTTATAAAAACTTTTTTTTGAGGGAGAGAGGGGGTAGAGGTAAAAAATTCTAGAGTTGATTTTTTTAAAAAGTAAATTTTTTATTTTTCAAAAAAATAATAATTGTAATTTGAAGTTGGAGGAGAGTTTTGTAAAACATTTTCCTTAATTTTTGAAGGTAAGTCGTTTTCCTTGAATTTGAGGAAAATGAGTTGATATGGAAAATATTTTGTGAAACATTTTACCCAAAAAAACATGAGAGAATTGGAAAAACATATTCCTTCCTACCACACAAAACCTTAATGTCGCGATCTGAGCCTACACCTTGGATGTGACCGACAATTGAGAACCATTGTTGGTCCCCAAGCAAACCCTCATATTTGTTGACTACAAGCCGCGCCTGCCAGAGCCCCTCAGGACGGGATCTGTCTGACAAGCCCTGGCACGCCGCGCCAGCCACAGCCTCTTAGGATAGCCTCTCGTGCTCCATGCCTTTCAAAGCCCCAAGGACGCCAGGGGACCCCATTCTTTCCATATCTTTTCCTACTAGTTCCTAGGTGATGTACCCACATTTATTTGTTGATTCCAACATTCTAAGGTACATCTAGACATCATGAAATCATCCATAAACATGAGATCATTAAACTTGAATCCATAATTCAATTCAAGGAAAGTTAATATCAAAGTCAAAGAAGTTAGGAGTCAAGCCTAAAAGTTAAGAAGCAATTAAAAGTAAGTTCATTAAAGTTTTCAAGAGTCTTAAACAAACTTTTAACTTTTTTATAAGGATCAAGAGACAATTTTAGCAAAGAGTAAAGAGTTGAGTTCATTTCTCAAAAGTTATAAGGGAACTATGTATTCCCTAAGAGTTAAGTTGCAAGTTAAGCAAAGAGTAAATAGTTGAGTTAGTTTCTCAAAAGTTATAATGGAACTAAGTATTTCCTAAGTGTTTACAAATGTTTTCACATTTTGAGAAAGAAAGGAAGACTTCCAATAAAGCCTTTTGCTAGTTTTAGTTAAGAGGAAACGATGATTTCCAAGAGAGCTTTTAAAATCTAAGTTTGAGAAAATTACCTCAAACTAGAGAAAAAGTTGTTTTAAAAACATATGAGCTAAGTATTTGGGAGTACGACATTGAGACATGAGTTCATATTAATTCAAGGCCCCATAAACCATGTAGCCAACATGGATAGAGGAAGGGTCATACTTTTTAGATAATTCTTTTGTGCTTTTTAGCATAGACTTATGGATCCACTTAGCAGTTCAGGTTCTATACTGACGTGAAGGTATAGGATGGTCCTATTGCAATGTAAGGTTAGGCGTTGTACCATCGCTTAGTTCATAATGATGGTTTTCGATTAGAGAATGTTCCACAGAGGCTATACTTTCATATATAAGTAAGGTTGAGTTTGTTATTGCATTTCTTTAACGAACTAAGTTGTTTACACGGTTTACAACAGCTTTATCTCTCTCTCTCTCTCTCTCTCTCTCTATCTCTCTCTCTCTCTCTTCTCTCTCTCTCTCTCTCTATCTATCTATCTATCTATCTATCTATCTCTCTCTCTCTCTCTATATATATATATATATATATATATATATATATATATATCTATATATATATATACATTCAGACTATGTATATTGTATATGTGTTAATAAAAGTATAACGGAGACTTTATATTTATCAAATAGGTTCAACATCTACAATATATACAAAAAAAAGATTTTTTTTTTATGTTTTACATATAATAGGAGTATAACTTTTGAAAATGGAGTTCGAAATACATAAATAATTTATATTTTACTTGTTGATTTATGCACATTATGTTTTTATTTTGTCGAAATTTGTAATTCGACTAGTTTTTTAAAAATATGTTATATTTTTTTATATCTTTTTTTTACTTTTTCCTTTATCTCGAATTATCATACATATTGCATGAAAACTTGTACAATATTTCCAGCAAAATTTTGTAGCCATATCTGTTATGGAATCCATTTACAACTTTACCTTAAAATCCTTTATTTGTACTTTATTTTATCTTGATTAAGAAACTATTTTAATGCACTCTTTTGTTGTTTTTCCTCAGCTTGATCATTAATGGTTTCTTTTCTTTCCTCTTCTCTAAGTTGGTATTGGGTTTCTTGCTTGACTTGTTTGGATGATGGTAGTGTGTTATTTCACGATGTATTATATTGTATCATATCACGTTATATTATATTATTTTGATGAATATAATGTTTGAATAATACAATACAAGAGGTAAAAACAATCGAAACAAGCTAGGTCACACACCACCAGTAGGCAGTACATGTTTTGGATAAGTCAAAATATTCTTTTGGTTGCTGATGTAAAAGAGAGATAAAATACGTTAGTATGTGTGTTCCATTATTGAATTCTATGTGATTTTGAATGAAGTCTAAAATATTATTTAGATTTGGACAAGACACTAAACTCATCATATACTCTCGTGCAACAAAGAAGAGCTCTCACTCTAAGTAAATATTTTGGTTAAAAGCAATACACTTTAGCAAAAAATTTTTTATAGTTTGCCCTTCGTCATCCATTGCACCGGCAACTGACACCACTAGCGTGCAACCATGCAAGATAATGTAAATGAAAAGAATTCAATTTCGTTATCCTTGGAACATAAGATTAGCAAAAATTCCAGGCAACATAAGCCTAGCATAAAAACAATCTTTGCTAGACTTACGTTCCAAGGCTAACAAATTCGGATCCTTTTCATTTGCATTACCTTGCATGAGCACGCTAGAGGTGTCAAGTGCAGGTGCAATGGATGAGGAAGGACAAACTATGAAAACTTGCTTCGCTAAAGTTGTCGAAGTACTAACTTTAGAGTGAGAACTCTTCTTTTGTTGCATGAGAAGAATGTGATGAGTTATGTGTCTTGTACAAATCCAAATGAAAATTTAGACTTCATCCTAAACACATGGAATTTAGTAGCAAAACAAACATATGATTGCATTTATATGTAAGTATCCCCAATCTATGTCCGAAAATTTCAGAAACACATTTATACTTTACTAAGGTCCTATTACACCGAACTTATTTTATAAATAACTTTCTACCCCTTTTTCTCCTACGTGGCACTATCAACCACATAGCTTAAAAAAATTGTCAACACACGCTGATCCCATTGCAGTTGGGGTATATTTATGCATTTTCTCTTTTGTAATCAATTTGATTCAAATTGCAGTTAGTTTTGAATTTTTAACTATAACCATGAATAACCCTAACTATATGAATGTTCCTTCAAGATAATAGGAAAAGTAAAAAAGTACCACAGAATGTATTCTATTCAATTTTGTCTCTCTAAAATTAGTTGAATAACTAGTTTCGAAACAAGAAACATAATGTGGATAAATCAACAAATTAAACTACATTAATAATTTTTTTTATGTTATTAGTATATTTTATTCTAATTAATTAGAACTCCATCTGTGGAAAAGTCATACTCCTATAATATATTTAACGTTAACTTTTTTCCTTTTTATATATATTATAGATGTTGAATTGATTTGATAAAGATATTCCCACTTCTATACTTTCATTAATACATTTACATAGTCCGAACTAAAGTTACTAGGTTAGTTTAAATGAATCAATCAGTCCTTAGTTTAAAGATAAATCAATATTGATTTTTTCTTAATGTTTTTGTACACATTGAAATTTTGTGGGACTCTACTAGATGCATTCATTTCGAGTTGAGACAGTACAAATTGAGTTCAACTCAAATAACGATTCTTGGAGGCTACTCAACCCTAAACCCTAGTTTACGCCCATATAAATGGTACTAAATTCCCTTAAAAGGCATCTCAGAAATTCCATAAAGAGATAAAGATCTCGAATACTCCGCAAATTGATGGATTACTCATATAGAGAGGTCAAATCTAAATCATCAGAGTTCGAGAAATACGCCACTAACGGCCCTCGAATCATGGATAAATCCTAGGAGAGTAGCATCAAGGGATCAACAGAATTGTACTCGCAATCTATCTTGATTAATAAAATCATTTTTCTTCATATTTTATTTGTATGGTTTATTTATTTTTCATATATTTAAAATTTGTTGCAAACAAATTCTGGCATGCCCATTGGGACAATGTCTACCTCTCATCTCAACTTTTCAAGTATCAAAAAAATCAAAATGTCTTCCACTATAGGAAAACAACTAGTAAGCTTAACGAAAGCAATTGAAGTCCTGACAAAGTGAGCAAATGAACAAGATGGTAAACTTCAAAGCTATGTCAGTGAGCAAACGAACAAGATGCTAAACTTTCAAAGCTAACAAATAAGATGGATAACATGATTGAAAGAAGATCAAGTCAATCACCTCTGGAGCTTTCTAAAATTCAACGCAAAGAAGTGTCTTGTGTAAAGAAAACAAAGATCAAAGAGATTCATATCTCAGATGAAGGTTTGATTCCAATTGATCAGTTAAAGAACTTTATCATAGATACAATCGAAGATAAATCCGAGTCTTCATCCAAATTTTCTCCCATATATGCAAAGTCATATATACAAAGGATTGATAACTTGAAAATGTATGAGGGTTATCAACCTCCCATGTTTCAACAATGTGATGGCAAAGGAAATCCCAAACAACATATAGCGCACTTTATCGAGACATGCAATGCTGCTGGGATTTATGGTAATTATCTTGTTAAAGAGTTCGTTCAATCTCTCAGAGAAAATGCATTTGATTGGTACACAAATCTTGAGCCTAATTCAGTAGATATTTGGAGCTATTAGAGCAAGAGTTCCTTAATCGTTTCTATAGCACACGACGTGTCGTTAGTATGATGAAACTTAAAAAGCTCGTCAAGGTGAAGATGACTTAGTTGTTGACTTTATCAATCACTGGAGAATCTGAGCCTCAACTGCAAATATCGCCTTAGTGAAATTTCTAGCATTGAAATGTGCACCCAAGGTATGAATTGGGGGCTTCACTACATTTTGCAAAAATTAAAGCCCAATACATTTGAAGAAGTGGAAACTTGTGCACATGACATGGAATTAAGCATGACTTTAAGTAAAGATCCACAATCTCCTGTCTATAGACCTCATGAAGATGAAGATATAGAAGAACTCCAAAGTGGGGGCAAGTCTGCATCCGAAGATGACTTTGAAGAGTCAATGTATATCTAGACGCTCCTTAACGCATGAGCTTAAACTGCAAGTTAGAATGCTCCTCGAAACATGAGCTTAAATTGTACGTCACTTAAATCTTCAAGTTGAAATGCTCCTTGAAACATGAGCTTAAACTGTATGTTCACTTAAATCTTCAAGTTAGAGTTAAATCTTCAAGTTGAAATACTCCTTGAAACACGAGCTTAAACTGCATGTCACTTAAATCTTAAAATTAGAGTTAAATATGCAAGTTGAAATGCTCCTTGAAACACGAGCTTAAACTATATGTCCCTTAAATCTTCAAGTTTGAGTTAAATCATCAAGTTGAAATACTCCTTGAGACACAAGTCTAAACTGTATGTCATAAAAATCTTTAAATTTGAGCTAAATCTTCATGTTAAAATGCTCCTTAAGTTACGCACCTAAACTGCATGTCACTCCTTTCCCCCAAGAGCATAAACTGTGTACGACGCAACAAAAAAATCACTCACTCTTCCAGAACTACATAGCGATTTGATCCTCTTCATCGAGGTACGTAGGCACTTAGAATTATATTTTAAGTTCAGTTGCTTGAATGTCAAAAAACCAAATGTTTCTACTTGATCTGTTACATGAGTCAAAGCTATGAGTAAGCTTTCATAAAACTTCAGACTTGCACCAAATGGTGGTGACTCAATGGGGGCAAACCCTTATGAATAAAATTGTTTCAAGATGAAGTTTTAAAATCTCCAAGTATGCAAGTTGAAGTCTTCAAATTTTTCAAGCCTAGTCTTTGAAAGATAAAATATCTCGACAAGACTTGAAGAAGGGGGCATTTGTAGTCACTTAAAATTTATTAAAAATAAATTTATAAAGTTGTTTGAATTATATTAAGTTAATAAATATATTAGTCCAAATAAATAATATGGATTAATATAATTGATTTAATTATTTAAATTCAGATATATATGAATTTAACCAAAGCCCACTCCATAAAGCCCATATGATATTTCACTTAAATCTGATAGGCTGAAAGGAGTCCTGTTCCAATCGCAACTCCTCTATTTTAAAACTTTAATAGGGGTCTCATAATTCAGAAAAAGGGAACCAAGAATTCTACACCACAAGCTAGAGAAAGCTCATAGATCAAAAGCCATAAATTTCTCTACAAGTTCAAGAATTCAAGAATTCAAGGATTCAAGTGTTCAAGTTCATGATTTGAAGAAGTCAAGATCATGTTCAAGAACGATCAAGATCAAGACCACCGAATTCAAGATCAAGCTCAAAGACCTTGAATTCAACTAGAAAGTCAAGATCAAGATCAAGTCCAAGTATAAGTTCAAGTTCAAGATCAACTTCAAGATCAAGTTCAAGAACGATCAGAATCAAGACCACCGAATTCAAGATCAAGCTCCAAGCTTTTGAATTCAACTAGAAAGTCAAGATCAAGATAAAGTTCAAGTCAAGATCAAGATCAAGTCCAAGTATATGTTCAAGTCCAAGATTAAGTTCAAGAACGATCAAGATCAAGACTACCAGATTCAAGATCAAGCTCCAAACCCTTGAATTTAACTAGAATGTCAAGATCAAGATAAATTTCAAGTCAAGATCAAGATCAGTCCTAGTCCAAGTCAAAGTTCAAGTCGAAGATTATGTTCAAGAACAATCAAGATCAAGACCACCGAATTCAAGATCAAGCTTCAAGCCCTTAAATTTAACTAGAAAGTCAAGATTAAGATAAATTTCAAGTCCAAGATCAAGATCAAGTCCAAGTCCAAGATCAAGAACAAAATAGAGATCAAGATTAAAATAGAAATCAAGATCAAGATAAATCCCAAGTTCAAAATCAAACTTCAAATCCCTTGAAATCATACTTGAAGAGGCAAATTCAGAGGAATCATAGAGATTGTAACACTCGCACTTGAAATAATAAATCGATTGTTGCTATAATTTTTCGTTCTTGATTATTGTTTTCCCGACGCGAAATTTTGTTGTCTACAGTTTTCTTTTGTGTT
>JAKWJD010001764.1:52775004-52808299 GCA_027705065.1 Solanum peruvianum
TACCTACTTTACCCGTAATTACTCCTTGTTGACTGTTAGTTGCTAAATAAGTTGCCGCAACATTCCAATTACTATTACATTTAATGCTTAATCGACTCTTTGGAAAGCATACATGTTCCAGCAATACTACTGCAACCTTTGTTTTATCCTTAGACCCTCCCCATAGATAGGTTGTACAATCTTTGTCCAGTTCTTTCAACACTCTGTGAAAGGATAAAATCTGTCCCAAAAAAGAGAACAAGGTTGTATTTATCACTTGTGGACTACCTGCATATGTCAGATGCTTAGAATAAGTCACACTGATCCTTTTGTTGAATATTTTTGGTTTTGGAGACTGTGGGCACTATCGATTTCTCACAACTTGAATTTTGTTATATCAAAGAAGAACACGCTTCGGTCTTACAATCTTGATTTCACTGGTTGCTTGCTTCAACAACACTCTTTACTTGAGCACTCACTTTTACATGCTCTTTTACTTTCTTAGTTTTTTTCTTCCTTGGTTTTCTTTCTTTCTTGGTTGGTTCCAACTCAAATGGACCACCTTTATCTATAGGTGGTGATGGAAGAATATAGAGAAATACATACTACTCTCTTCTAGAATATTCCTAAAAATATTTTTCTAGACCTATCTTTTCTAGAACATTTCTAGACTATTCTATCTACAATACACATTCTAGAGATCTTCCTCATTCCATAATTAGGGAATATTCTAGAATTTTCTTGACTTATATATCTTAAGTAATAATTAAGTTGGTGATGAATTCTTAACACTCCCCCTCAACACCAACTTAAAATTTTCTTTTCATCTGTTGTGAGCAATTCTTGGAACTTTGCAAGCGTCATCACGTCCATGACCTTTGAGGATCTCCTCCTTCGTCGGATAATTTTGATCCCTACTCTTTCAAGCTTCTTCAAAGGAAGTAGCCTCTTTGATGTTAACCACCTCGGTTAATGTTGCATCTATGTACTTGGTGTTTGTACGCTTCAGCCTTCTAGACCTCCTTAGTTGCAATTGTGACTCTTCTTAGAGTTTTTCTTGCAACTCTTCTGGTGTTTCATAAGCTCCAGTTTGGCATAAGCTCTTTTTTTCCTTTTGTGAAGATACGTCCTGGTTAGATTCTAATCTTATTTCCTTGATCTACTTCGTTGAGCTTATCTTGCAGCTTTTGCTCAAGAGCTATTGAGTCTTGCAGGGAGACTTCTTTGGACCACCGAGATGACGCTTTATCAAATACCATATTTCATGATACACATATCTGATTTGTAATAGGGTCATAACACTTCCATCCTTTTCTTTGTTCGTCATATCTAACAAAGATGCAACGAACAACATTTATATCAACTTGTTGCGGAGATGATCAGGCACGAACACATAGCACACACAACCAAAAACTCGAAAGTGACTAACGATAGGAATCATATTTTTATGTTTTTCAAATGTTGAAATGAATCTCAATCTTGCTTTCCGCAACCTGGATGTAATGTGAGCAATAGTCTTCATGCATTCTTCCCAAAACCTTGCTGGTACATTCATACTATGCAACATACTCTTGCATATCTCCGCCAAATGTCTATTTTTTCTTTCAAACACTCCAATTTGTTGTGGTGTATTTGGGTAAGTTATTGTATCCTTATTATCTTCTCTTTAAGATGATTATGAACTCTCATACGTGTACTCTCCCCGATTTGTCCGTACAGAGACATTTGATTTTTCTTCCAATATCATTCTCCACAGTATATTGGAACTCTTTAAACTTCTCAAATACTTCAAATCTATCTTTTAAGAAGTAAATCCATACTACCTTGAGAAGTCATCAATAAATGTTACGATGTAACGGTAACCACTGATGGAGGACTGCTTCACTGATCCAAACACGTCTGAGTGTACTAGTTCCAATGGCTCCTTTGCTTGATAATTCGATTCTCCATAGGGAAGTTGATGTGCTTTCCTATAACGACAGCAAACACAAATAATGTCTCCTCTAATCTAAAGCTTGGGAAGACCTTTTAAGTTTGATTGTTGCATCATGATTTTTAGTTTGCTATAGCTCACGTGCCCAAGACGTGTATGCCATAGATCATCTGTTTCTTTACTCCATGTTTTCTCAACATAAGTTGTCTCGCTGACATGACGTAAATTTATTGTAGTATTCTCCCTTCCATGATCGTTGTGCTTGTAACTTTTAAGTTTCAATATACATTTACGTCATTGCTGCAAACAAGAGATAGTTTCCGAAATTTGTTAGTTGCGATACAAATAATAAGTTCTTCTTCATACCTGGAACATGGTAGATTTGAAGTTCCACAATTATTTGCAGTCACCACACCTCGACCACCTTTATATTGACTCATGTTAATAAGTTTTTTCTCATCACCAGTCATGTAATTGGAATATCCTGAATCAAAGATCCAATCATGTAATCGACCAATTTCTTACTCACACTTGCAAGCGGGATCTCCTCTTTTTTGTTAGAGTGACAGGTGACAATCTCCTCTTGTTGATCAGTTTTTTAAACTGCATAAGAGGTCTCGAAATCCCAAATTTCTTCTTAATATTTCTTATTTTGAGTAGAACTTGTTACATTACCGTTCGATTGAAGGTATTAAATTGTTCTGGATTATTTATTTCACCATTATTGACATAGTGATGATATAAGCTAGATTATATCGCTACAAGAAAAGGGTGAACTATATGAGATTTTTCTGGGGATAAGTATGAAAATTTGCAGAAAAATAAGTTTTCTACGGATTTCATACTAATCCCTGGGAAAATTCCCATTTAATTCACAATTTTCCATAAAATAACTTATATAACTTGTTCTCAACTAAACGACCTAGTTCAATTAGTGTGGTCTTGCCTTTATTGATTTGACTTCCTGGTACAATGTCTCCTTTGTAGTTAGATTTGTTGTACTCGAGTCGTGGTCTTTCTAAAACAACCTCTTTACTTCTACGAGTTAGTTGTTATGTCTACCTACATTCTACTCTCCCGAACTTAACTTGTGATGTTGTTGTCCTGTTGTTGTTTCTGGCGCAATGACCATTGGAAAGAGTTGATCTAGTTACTACATGAGTATGCATTGGAATTATGTGATAAGAGATTAAGAATCAATCGAAAATATCTTAATTTGCTCTTTTATGACCATAGTGATGATCCGATTATGCGATGAAGCAGCCTCCATGAAGAGGAGAAGACTAACGTGGATTCGCCTACTCAGGGACTTGTAGATGCTGACTATATAGTTCTCAATGTGTATATAGTTCTCAATGTGGTGAAAAGTAAAAAGAATCAGGGTATCCTGGAGGCAGGGGTGAAAAAAGAGGCAAACCTAGCACCAATTGTTGTGGAAAATTCCTTGAAGTCACTAGTGAAAAAGAACTTGATAAAACAAGTCGGGAATATCCAAAGTAAGGTAAGAAAGGGAAAGAATTCTTATTACATGGCTGTTGAGTTTGAACCATCGGATGAACTAACTGGTGGTGCGTGGTACTCGGAAGGAAAATCTTGACAAGGAATTCATCACAGTTCATAGAGAAACTTGTTTAAAGGTCATAAAAATGCTGAAAGTTGCTACTGCAGAGGGAATCCACGATTTCTTGAAGAAAAGGGAAGTTGTTGAGCGTACAAGTCAGCAAATCGCGGAAATATTTAACTCTATGATTCTGGACAATGCTGTTATAGAGGTAAAGAGTACTGGATTGGGAGAATTTCATTCTATTCCTGTTGGATCAGTATGTTATCGAACTACAAGTGGAGTTGCTTTAGGGGCTGATCCAAAAACAATCGCGCCAATGGCTTCAATTCCATGTGGTGCTTGCTCTAGGATTAGTCAATGTACACCAAATGGAGATATATCCCCACGAACGTTTGCAACATGCAATTTTGCATCTTCATTGACATGTCACATTTATGGTGTGTTGTAATGACCCGGAATGTCATTTTTGGAAATTTTAAACTATTTTTTTACGTTAGTTGATTAGTGGAAGGGTAATTGTAGATATCCGACTTAATCGATAGTTAATGGGCTAAAGTGATCAATTATTTAAGAACCTATACCACTTGAACTATATAGATTAAAATAATTTAATAGAGTTTGTCACTTTAAATTTTATAATTATTATTATTCTTTAAAAAAAAAGAACTATCCTAAAAGAAGTGTGGTTGCCGCATCTGAAACGAAGAGGACGTCGATCTCCTGGTAAGTATTTTCTCGAGTGTGTGCTTGCATTCAATTAATTTATTTTATGATTGCGCATATGCAATGTAACCCAATTTTGTATTAATTGAGAAAGAAGGGTATGTTTTTTTAAAGTTGACCGATCTGTACTGTTTTTTGAAGTTTTGAAGGGGAGACAAGGTTTTAATAATGATAAGGAGAAGGGAATTGATTGATGAGTGATGTTTAGTTAGCAGGTTAGTTGATGGTTACAGGATGACTAGGTTGATTTTAGCAAATTATTCTCGTAGCCTTCTCGTCAGTTAGCTTTGGTTTTAATTATTGCTATTTAATTATCACATTATGATTCAAGTTTGATATGTTGAGATATATAATTAAATATCATATGTATTATATCAAGAAAGTTATTATGGTTGTGGTGTTTGAAGAAATTATGACTTAACCCTAGACTTGAAATTTTAGAAAAATATGTGAGTTGACATATTAATTGGCATCAAGATTAGGAGCTTGTTATATATTTGAGTGAGTATTTAAACTACGCTAAACCTATAGTAATGTAAGTGTTGTTAGTTTTGAAATCTTATTGTGGATATGTACTTGAATAGATTGCACTGATTTGGAAGCTCAACGAAAAGGGAAGACTCAATTCTCGGAGTGATTGTTTGGTTATTTGAGGCAAGTGGATTTCTAAACCCTTGTTAAGTTTATGGAATGCATGTATTTCTTTGTGGTATCGCTGGGAAGTAATGAGACTTGGTGATGAGTTGACTTTTCTACATTGATTAATTCTAATGATGAAAAAGGGGTAAAAAAGTTAATGTGATTAAGTGTTTAAGTGTGATGTGTGGAGAAAGGTTTGAAGACCTCTTGAATCCTTGTTGATGTGATATCATGTTTGTGTTGTTGTAAATTGTGCAATGTTATGAAAATGGTCCTCTCCTCATTATTTGGATGAACATGTCATTTGCATTGTTATGAGACATGATTGTGACAAGTGTTATGTGATATGAGAAAGAATAAGAGATTAAAAAGGATATAACATTTCGAGGGACGTATCGCGCACCGCGATGGATACTATATTTTGAGGAATGTATCGCGCGCCGCGATGGTTACTGTTATCGAGGGTCGTATCACAGCCGTGATGGATGCATTGACAGATATGTCCCCCATGGGCCCCGACTTAGAGACAACGGGCGTGTATCATTAAGTCAGACATGCATCATTATACTTGACATTGCATTCCATTGCATTACGCATACTTATTATTAATGAACTTGATATTGTGTATTGCTGATCTTGTTAATGTCTTTCTGTGGAATTTGTGATTGATGAATACTGAGCTTATTGTTGAAAATATGTAACTTGTCAAAGTGTTGTTGTTAAGATATGTGTTATGTAAACTGTGAATTGTTAAGTTGGACTGGTTTTATGCAGGCTGTAGTTATGAAGGTTGGGTTGGGGTGTAAGGAGTACCCGAATTCGATCCACTTAACTCGTGTTTAAAGGTTTACTTGTTGAGTACCGTGTGATTTGTTACTCACCCATTGCTTACACAAATTTTTTTGTAGGTTACTAGCCCGGACCTTTGTGATTTATTATCTTCTCACCCGAGGTTTCTTGGAGATTTATGACGTAGTTTTTCATCATCTCAGCATACTTTCTTACTCCTGTTTATGATTATGTTCTACTCTAGAAACAATGTCATATGATACTTATATTTTCTTTTGATTCAATTGTAATACTTTAGAGGCTTGTACACGTGACAATCAGATTTTGGGGGTATTTTTGAGCTTATTATAAGATTTCCGCATTTTAGTGTAATGGTTTTGAGTTTTAAGCCGACTTGTCTTGGTGGAATAAGACGAGTGCCATCACGTTCATTTTTGGGTCGTGACATGTGTCACCTTGTTTGGATTTTTTTACCCGTTTCATTGTGTTGCGAAGATCTATATTAGTTTTGAAGAGATTATGATCATGGATTCAACTCCATTGATGATCATCAACAAGCTTGAAAGCTTGATTTTGAGAGCATATTGAGAGAATGAAAAGATGTATATTGTATTGATAGTGTCTCAGTTGAAAAATGAATACAATGTGAACTTATATATACACTTGGATTAACAACTCAACTAACTTCTAACTAACTATTGGAAACTAATCAACTTGTGATTTGTAACTAACTATTTGATTTGTTGCTAACAAACCTAACAAAAAGTTAAAGGTATTGATGTTATATTCTCATCACCCCCCTCAAGTTGGAGGTGATGTAAACACAGACAACTTGTGCAACAAAGAATTGTGTTTAACTCCAGTTAAAGCTTTGGTGAGGATGTCTGCCAACTGTGAATCTGTGGATATGTGATGAAGTGTGATTAACCCTTGATGGAGCTTAGTCCTTACAAAATGGCAATCAATCTCAATATGTTTTGTTCTTTCATGAAAAACTGGATTCTTGGCAATGTGAACTGCTGCTTGGCTGTCACAATGAACATGTATTGGTAGAGAACACTGCACATTCAACTCACTCAGCAACCTCTCAAACCATACTAGTTCTCCCACAACCTGCCTTATTGCCCTGTATTCAGCTTCAGCAGATAACAATGACACTGTTGCCTGCTTCTTGGATTTCCAGCTGACAGGACTATCTCCCATAAGAACTAGGTAACCACTAACAGATCTCATTGATTCAGGGCAAGCAGCCCAATCAGAATCACAGTATGCACTTACAGTAAGATCAGCCTTGTTTGAAATAAAGATACCTATAGTTGGATCTTGTTTCAAGTATCTTAGCACATGGTAGGCTGCTTTCAAATGTGGTTCCCTGGGTGATTGCATAAACTGACTCAAGTGTTGTACACTATAGGATATGTCCATTCTAGTGTTAGTTAGGAAGTTGAGCTTGCAATCAACTTCCTATATTGAGAAGGATCAGTCAACAACTCACCATCAGTGACCTTCAATTTCTCAGTCGAATCAAGTGGTGATGAAGTAGTTTTGCAACTTAACATATCAAAATCTTTTAGAAGATCAGAAGTGAACTTCTTCTGAGAAACAATAACACCATCATGTCTGTACAATATTTCCAGGCGTAAGAAGTAATGTAATTTTCCCAAGTCCTTTATTTTGAATTTGTCATGCAGAAAACTCTGTAAAGAAATTATCTCATCAACATTATTTCCAGTGATGATTATATCATCCACGTATATAGCAACAAATACTAAGGAACTCCCCCTCTTCTTGTAGAACAAGGAATAGTCACTGTCTGAATGCTGATACCCCCTTGAACATAGACTGTCTGCTAGCTTCTCATACCATTGCCTACTTGCCTGCTTTAGCCCATACAAAGATTTCTTTAATTTGCACACCATGTTATCACATCTTATTGTAAGACCTTGTGGAGGTACCATGTAGACTTCCTCATGTAAATCACCTCGCAGAAATGCATTATTCACATCTAGTTGATACAAGTTCCAGCCTTTCTTAACAACCAATGAGATTAATGTTCTAACAGTAGTCATCTTCACCACAGGTGAAAATGTCTCATTGTAATCTACTCCATCTTGTTGTGTATAGCCTTTTACTACCAGCCTTGCCTTGAACCTTTCTATACTTCCATCAGCCTTATGCTTTATTTTGTATACCCATTTACAACCAATAACCTTTTTTCCATCAGGTAACATGACCATTTCCCAAGTATCATTAGCATGTAAGGCTTCAAATTCATGTGTCATGGCTTGATGCCAAGCAGGGTGCAATATTGCCTCTTCAAAAGTATTAAGTTCACATTCATGTGAAATAGCTGTGACTAACTGCTGGCTATCAGAACAAAGACTATTGAAGCATACATGGTTATTGTCAGAGACTAGAGTATTGAGGGAATGTAATTTAGGTAGGTTATATGTATAATCCTTCAGATAACTAGGAATATTTATTGTTCTGGAAGTTCTTTTAGGTTCTTGTGGTTCTTGTGTTGTAAAATCAGCAGATGCTGTTTCATGTATGTTAGTAGTATTGGTTACTTGATTTTCAGTGACTTCGTGTGGTGTAAGATTGTCCAGCATTTCATCAGTAGCAAATATGTTTGTTTTTCAAGGCATACAAGATATGTTAACAAAATGAGTAAGCAATTTTAAAACAGAACTGAAACTAGAGTCATCATCAGGAACATGAACAAAAGGAAACATTCTTTCATGGAAAACAACATCTCTAGATATATGAACTTTCTTTGTAGCTAGATTTAAGACTTTGTATCCTTTTGTATTGAAAGGATAACCAACAAAAACATGAGGAATGACTCTTGGTTCAAACTTATCCTTGTGAGTTTTTAAAACAGTTGGAAAACAAAGGCAACCAAAACTCTTTAGATGAGAATAGGTAGGTTGTTTAAGGTATAATATCTCATATGGAGATTTGTTTTGAAGGAGTTTAGTTGGCAATCTGTTTATTATATATTTGGCAGTCAATACACACTCTCCCCAGTATCTCAAGGGCAATTTTGATTGAAACAATAGTGCTCTTGCTGTTTCAAGTAAGTACTTATGTTTCCTTTCTACCACCCCATTTTGTTGAGGTGTATATGGACATGTCTTTTGGTGTATAATCCCTTTGGTCTGAAAGAAATGTACATCTTCAAATGAGGTAAACTCTAAACCATTGTCTGATCTTATGGCCTTCAACTTGGTTTGAAACTGATTTTCTATGAGAGACACAAAAGCTTTAATGGTTTGAAGGGCATTACTTTTGCACCTTAGTAATTGTGTCCAAGTAGGCCTACTGTAGTCATCAACCGTAGTAAGAAAATAATGGTAACCATCATGAGTAGGTATGTGATATGGTCCCCATAAGTCTATATGTAGTAATTCAAAAATTTTGGTAGTTATAGAAGTACTTTCTGGAAATGGCATCCTAGTTTGCCTAGCCATAGGGCATATGTTGCATGTAAAAGGTTGTTTAGGAGAAAAGTTTACAGGTATTGATGTTATATTCCTCATCTTTAATAATGGTACATGTACTAATCTAGCATGCCATAGAAGTTCATCATCATTGTATGTTTGACTAGAGACATCAGCAAATGAAAGACATTTATCATTAGAATGAGAAGAAGACATAGTCTTACAATCTGCTTTATTTGCAGTAGAAGTTTGAGATTGTCTTACAGAAGATACATTGTGAAACTTTGAGACAAGATGGCAATTAGAATGAGATGACTTTTCTTCAGTAGACTTGCAGCAATTGTGACATTTTTGACACAAGAAATATAGACCATTCTTGGCCTTACCAAGCTCCAGAGGGCTCTTCAGAGAAGGGCCCTGCAATAAGCAAGAAAAGTTGTCAAAACTGATGACTCCATTAAGTTGTAGTGCTAAACAATGAACAGAGATGAGATTAAAATTAAAGCTAGGTACAAACAACAGTTTGCTTAGAGTTAACACTGGATTTAAACAAGCATCACCAACTTGAGTCACTTTAACCTTGTAACCATTTGGAAGTGATATTAAGAAAGGGTATGGAAGAGTTCTAATATTTGTGAGAGTGGTTCTATCATAAGTCATATGATGTGATGCTCCTGAATCTATTATCCAAGAGCCAGTAGTCAGCTTAACACATTCACAAGAGAGATCACCTATATCATTTATAGAGGAATAACAAGCAAGTATACCTGCCAAGTTCACAGCCCCATTCATCATGTTGTTTGAGTTATCAGGATTAGAAACTCCATTTCCAGTTTGTATACTTCCCAAGTTATGTAAGTATTGTTCATACTGATCTTTTGACAGTTTATTGGCATCTGATTTCCCATTTGAGTCTCTTCCTCAGATTGTTGTGCATTCATATCAGAAGCACACATGTTGCTGCAGAACTTGTTCCTTTTCCCCTTTGAAACTTTGGATTGGATGGATATCCATGAAGTTTATAACATCTATCTCTCGTGTGTCCTGACTTCTTGCAATAATCACATACTAAAGTAGACCTATTAATACTTGAATTCCCTGTAGACATATTGTTGCCAGAACTGGATGCAGCCCCTTTAGATGAACTATAGTTTGTTCTGAATCCTTTGTAACCTGCATTGTTATTGTATTGTCCATATGCATTGAGAGAAGTAGAATCCAAGGCTGTATGATTATGAGGCTTTACTTCTCTTTGCTTTTCTTCTTGGAATAGAATAGCAAAGGCTTGAGCCATGCTAGGAAGAGTGTTCATTATGAGGATACTACCTCTAACAGTAGTGTACATTTCATTTAACCCCATTAAAAAATGTATTAATCTTCTATCTTGCTCAGCCTTTTGCAATTTTGTTTTTCCTCCACAAGAACACACACATGTGCATTGAGAATTAATGTCAACTGTGCTCATCTCCTCCCACAACTTTTTCATTGTTGTGTAGTACTTAGTGATATCTAAAGTACCTTGAACAAGCTCATTTATCTCCTTCTGTAACTGGTACAACTTACATCCATTTGTTTGATCACATCTTTCCTCTAATACAGCCCATAACTCCTTGGCATTATTCACATACTGCAGGCTATCACGCAACTCTAGCGACAAGGAATTCAAGATTCAAGATGTGACCATATCATCACATCTTTCCCACTGCAAGAAGTTAGGATCAGTAGATACAGGCTTCACAATTGCTCCATTAATAAAACCTGTTTTGCTTTTAACTGATAATGCTCTGAGGACTTCTCTTCGCCAAGATCTGTAACCAGTACCATCGAAAACTCCAGGTAACAATGATGATCCTGCATTCTCTGAAGGATGCAGGTAAAAAGGACTTGAAAAATCCAGACGAGATGTGGTTGAACTAGAACTAGAAGCAACATCTCCAACTTGAGTGCCAGTCATTGTGTTTGAATATCTGTGAGAAATCTAACACGAAAACACTCTAAAACTTTGCTAATTTCCAACTATGAGTATGTCTCTTCGATCAGAAAGAAAGGAGAAGAAGAAACCAAAAGGAAAAAGGAATTCACAATACAACCTATCAATCAATGAATCGAACCAGTTGATAACAACAACAAAATTGGCTCACAATTCGACTTCGAAACAGATGAACAATTTGACCCCCTCGCTCTGATACCATGAAGAGATTATGATCATGGATTCAACTCCATTGATGATCATCAACAAGCTTGAAAGCTTGATCTTGAGAGCATATTGAGAGAATGAAAAAATGTATATTGTATTGATAGTGTATCAGTTGAAAAATGAATACAATGTGAACTTATATATACACTTGGATTAACCACTCAACTAACTTCTAACTAACTATTGGAAACTAATCAACTTGTGATTTGTAACTAACTATTTGATTTGTTGCTAACAAACCTAACAGAAAGTTAAAGGTATTGATGTTATATTCTCATCAAGTTTAAGCATATAGTTTACTTAAACTTGTTTCATATTGTTATAATTATCATTATGTAATATGAAAGTGTCTAATTTTATATAACGACTAATATGGTGTGATCGTGTTATTTTATTTTTATTTTTCTCAGTATTTTTTATTTATTATCTAATAATCATTATTTTTCAGTTACTATCGTTCAAATTATTTATATCTAACATCATATGACGGCTTAATATGATGCAATCTATTCGAACATTATATTTATCATAACAAAATAATAAGATGCAACACAAATCACAATACATCTCGAAACAACCATCCAAACAAAAAAACCCGGACATCCAAAACAATCTTATAGAATAAAAATCTAACTTGAATACTATTGGATTATCTCAAATATTAAATTGAAAGGCAGAAAATAACCCATTAAGAAGGAACTGAGGAAATACAGAAAAGGGTGCATTAAAAAAGTACAAGGACAAGTACAATATGACTCTTTTCCAGAGATATATTAAGCACAAACATAGAATTTTATAAGTAAAATTATAAATGGATTCCATAAAAAGCAATGACTACTAGATTTTACTGGTAAAATTGCACATGTTATCAAAAATGTACCATTTGTGATGATTATTTGAGACATGAGGAAAAAGGAAAAAAGGTAAAAAAAAATCATAATATATGTTTAGAATTACACTTCTAAAATTAGATTGAATTATAAACTTCGAATCAAGAAAAATGTGATGTGAATAAATAAACTAGTTAAACAACATTATAAATATTAATTTTTATATTATATATTGTATACTAATTAATTCGAGCGCAAATGTCGAAAAATCATACTCGTTTCAGGTATACAAGCTTAAAATAAATTAATTTTTTTAATATAAATATCATGAATGTTGAAATCAATTGATAATTTAGTTTTTCACTCCACATATTTTATTAACACATATACAATGTTCGAATTAAAGTTACAAGGTCCATCTAAACTTAGTAATTTTGACTCAGACTATGTATATGAGGCGAAACTAAGATTTGAAATTTTGAGTGCACCAATATTAAGTTAAAAAAGATGCTCCACTTGAGATAGAACCTTGGTCGCGTGGACAGATCTTTCAGCTTGTACCATCGGTCCAAAGCACCATTCCATGCTTTCTACATGGGCATTGCTAATAATATTTAGTTTATGTCAGTTTATAAAGATTTATATATCTATTAGTATTTACTAGTGCTTACTCAATCTCCATAATAAGAATTAATTGTCTCAATCATGAAATCAGTATTAACCAACGCTTGCTCCATCTCCATAATCCTCTTTATGGTGTTTTCCTCCAACATTTACATTTCCTGGTGAACTTTTTCAGCATCTTTTTTTTTTTGCCTCAACATTTTAAGTTCAGCCTAGTCCTTGCAAAGCCTCCAAGTAGTCTGCATTACCTTCTCATTTGACCAATCAGAACACCCTTTGGGATCTTTGTACATTCTCTTCAAATGGCAAATTAACAACAATATAGCTTCATCTCTCCTATTTTGAAGGATATATTTCCCCAGAGACTCATCCTAATAGTCTGGCACCATAGAAGAAATAGTTGTGTTGCTTGGGCCTTTATGCTAGACTTAAGCTCCATGGACGACGAGGATTGAAAAGTAGAGCTGTAGAAGAAGACATAGTGTGTGTTATAAACATAACTTATTTTTACTTTTGAGTTGACATGTATAAAATTGTTATAGGTAGCTAAAAAATTTTGTTGTCTAAATTTATTTTAGTAGAGACAAAAGACTTTACTCTCGGAGTCCTTCCAATGTTTACACAGACAATTCCAAACAAATTCAAATAAGCCATTAATGTACTATTAAAAACAAAAGTAACAGTATTTTCACTGTTACAACTTAGAATATGAAGTATTACTTGCTTAATTGTCCTACATATCAAGTTTGCAACTTAGTTAATCATCGAGCACCAGTACTACTATAAAACAGGCTTGCAGCAACAAATTTATTCACAACGATTAAGAAATCGTTACTATAGAGTGTCTATTGCAACAATGTGAACTGTGCCAAAAGATTTGGGTGCTTTGGATAGAGCTAAGTAATAAATTTGTTGTCACTCTGTGAAAACCGTTGGAATATACTTACATATTGCAACAGTAAGTAGAACCATTGCAATAAAGTCATCTATGAAAACATTTAACACGAAATATTTTTTATTGGAACGGTTATTAAATTGCTCCATGGTTTCCCTCTCTGATTTTGGCTAGATACTCCAAAAACATTTCAATATTCTACTTTATTTTAATTAATTTCCTAAATATAATTTCTTTCTTTCTATTAGATATAGATACAAAGAAGGCAAACATTTTCTTAATTCATTTCTGATCTCTTCAACAACCAAAACAAAAAGCATTGTCACTCATCAGCTCACTAACCTAATTTTTCATCCGTTTTTGGGAAGCTTGTGAAGTTTTGCAGTGGTATGTGTTTTATTCAGAAAAAGAAAAATATTTTATTTGTTTAGAGTCGCCACTTGATTTTTAAAGAAAAATCAAGAGAATTTAGTTTTTCAATAGATTAAAACGGGAAAAAACTTAAAAAGGGTTCGGGGATTCTTGTTTATATTTAGCAAGGTGTTTAAGGAACCTAAAATATCCGTTAATAGGATTTTGCAACAACTAACTTGTTTGACTAAAATGTCTAACTTTATTTTGAGAAAGAAATTATTTAGAGTTTCTTTCGAAATGAAGTATTAAGTTTATTATCTAAGTGAATTTGTAAAATTTATTTTTAAGTTAATTACTTGATTGGATTGAGTCGTTGAAACCAAGTGGCGCCTTGCGGGGATTCGAACTTTTAACACTAAAACTAACGGAAGATATTTAGCAAATAGTAATATATGAGGTAAAGTAAAGAGAGAGAGAGAGAGAGAGAGAGAGAGAGAGAGAGAGAGAGAGAGAGAGATTTGGTCCGAATCCGATTTCTGTCCGCCTGGACCGTTATTTCGACCCATTTTGTTCTAGGGCTTTAGGCCCGTTTGATTTGTACCTTTCCTAAAATTCTAGCAAAACAATAAATGATATATGAAAGACAAGGGCTTTGTCACGACCCAAAAATGAGTGTGATGGCACTCGTCTTATCCCACCAAGACAAGTCAGCCTAAAACCAAATATCTAACAAAGTGCGGAAGTAAATGACAATCCAACAACAATTCCTATTATGAAACCAAGTCATATTAATCCAATCCCCAAAATCAGATTGTCACGTGCAAAAGCCTCTAATGTAAATATTAGAATTGAAATAAAATAGAAGTCTAACATGAAGTTGTCTTTCAAATAAAAACAAAGTCATAAACTGGAGTAGGAAAGTTCGCTGAGATGACAAGCAGCTACCTCACAATCCTCCACAAGATGCCTCGGAAACGAAAAGAATGACAGGTATCACGAAGATCCAGGCTCGTATCCTACAAAAATTTGTAGAAGCAAGGGGTGAGTACCAAACCACGCGTACCCAACAAGCAAACCTCTAAACACAAGTTAAGTGAACAAAAATACGGGCACTTCTTACACCATATCTAAACCTCCACGCTATAGTCTAATAGTTATATCGTTTACCAAACACACAACTCAATAATCACACTCTATCAGTTTACACATTCTCAATAACAACTCAATATTCAACAGTCACAAGCTTCACAGAGAAACACTCACAAGATCAACAAAACACGTGTTCAAGTTCATCAATAATAAAATGTGTAATGCCATGAGATGCAATGTCAAGTATAGTGATGCATGTCTTCCCTAACGATACACACCCGCTGTCTCTCAGTCCGGGACCCATGGGGGACATATCTGTCCATGCATCTGTCGCGGCGCACGACACGACCCTCGATAATAGTAACCTTCGCGGCGCGCGATACGTCCCTCGAAATATAATATCCATCGCGGCGCGCGATACGACCCTCGAAAATAGTACATCCTCTTACCACAACCATGTATCAGAAACAATGCAAATGACATGCTCAAATGAAAAGGAGGAGATAACCATTTGATAACAAAGCACAATTTGCAACAAGAAATACAACACCAACAATTAAGCAACAAGTCTCCAAGTCATTCTCAACATCACACAAGGAAATACACGAATTTCGTACGCTTAACAAGAGTTTAGAAATCCACTTGCCTTAGTCAATCGAATAATTACTCTTGGACTTGAGCCTTCCCTTTCCGTTGAGCTTCCGAACCAATGGAATCTATTCAAGTATATATTTACAATAAGGTTTCGAAATTAACAACGCTAACACTTTTATGTGTTTAATCTCGACCTAAAAATTCACCCCAAATTTATAATTCAATTTGTAAATCATCATGCCAATTAACATTTTAACTATTATATTTTTCCAAGTTTCAAGTCTAGGATTTCATCCCAATTTTCTTTTTCAATATCATAATTTAAATGGTACTCACAAAATATCATTCACCCAATATTCAAATAATATAGGAAAAATTACTAAAATACACTACTTTAATTTATTTAATTTCATTAATTCCCTACTGATGTATTAATTACAAAAATCCCTTTTTTTATCCCAAATGATACTAATTAAATTTATACATTAAATTTCATGTCCAACACATAAAAAGATACTCAAATTCACAATTTAAATAGATACTTAAATTTTTATATACTTATCAATAATTCATATAAATATGATATTTAAATAACAGATGTATGATAGTATGATACACATATACTATTATTTGATACCTTAATATATACGAAATATAAGTAAAAATAAAACAAAGAATCATTCTATCATGATCACCAAAAAATGATACTTAATAAAATTAATTGAACATACTAACAAATATATTCAAAAATCATGATAAGATTAAAAAGATACTTAATACAATTCATCTATACTAACATATGAAAAAAAACAGGTTAACATGATACTTACAAAATACTAATTGAAACTATATATATAAACGAAATATTAAATTTAAAATATATTTCTTTGATACATTAAATTTCATGTCCAACACATGAAAAGATACTCAAATTCACAATTTAAATTAGATACTTAAATTTTTATAACATATACTATTATTTGATATCTTAATATATACGAAATATAAGTAAAAATGAAACAAAGAATCATTCTATCACGTGATACTTACAAAACTATTTGAATCTATATATAAACGAAAAATTAAATTTAAATATGTTTTCTTTAATACATTAAATTTCATGTCCAACAAATAAAAAGATACTCAAATTCAGAATTTAAATTTGATACTTAAATTTTAGTTACAATATATCATCTCCACCGGAATCTTAAAGTATTCTTAAATTTTATATTTAAGTATCATTTCTATTTTATAAAGTATCCGGAATTCTTAAAAATAAGGGATTTTTAGTAAATATTGATATTATAGGGATAAAATGTAATTTATCATTTACAGTATGTCATTTGCCTAATTTTTACAATAATATACACATCAGAAATTCTCAAAATGTCCACCCGTTACTTTAACACACAGATATATGCCTCAATTCTAATTCCAATATTTATTATACTTCATTAATTTTATCAAGTATAAGCATATGACCCTCCAATGATCAGTCATGGTCACTGCCCAATGACCAATAACAATTATTACCCAGTAATACATTCATATCCCATAAACATTTTTATTTTCCCAAGTAAAAAAATAAACAAATCATTATGTATGTATACAAATTCCTATATTTTCTTTTCCTGTTACAATTAATTTGCTTTTTTTTTTCAAGTGCAGGTTGTCACAACCCCACATCACCAAGGCATTGCATACATTAACCCACTTTATTACCCCCTACATATAATAATAATAATAAAATAATCAAATGTAACATCTATGCATTTAAAGTATAACTCATTCATTGTTTGAAAGTGTGCCTACCTGAAGTATGTGAAATATCGCTGTTCCTTTTCCCACTTGTTCGTCTCCCTCGATAGGTTTTTGCCTCTCTTTCTTTTCTAAATTAATAGTTTATTAAACTGATAAATCCACTAACTTATTTTATTTTATTTTTTTTGAATATCTGACCCTAATAGTATAGAGTTTTTAAACAAATGGACACTTTAACCCACTAACTATCTATTAATTTTATTATCTACAATTACTCATAAATAAATTAACCCAAGTTATACGAATAATTTAAATTTTCCAAAAATAACCTCATGGGTCATTAAATTATCCACCACTAAATATCATGTTCGTCCTCGAACATAAAGTAAAGAAAGTACCTGAAGCTTCAAAAAGTTAGGATATTTGGCACGCATGTCAGACTCAGTCTCCCAAGTTGCCACTCCACTGATCGGTGCTTCCATTGCACCTTCACTGAAGCAATCTCTTTGGTCCTAAGCTTTCGAACCTGCCTATCCAAATAGCTATAGGCTCCTCTTCAAATGTCAAGTATGGACCCAACCCACACGAATCAAGTGAAAGCACATGAGATTCATCCGGAATATACTTCCGAAGCATAGAGACATGGAAAACAGGATGAACTGCTGACAAACTAGGTGGCAACACTAACTTATAGGCCACCTCTCCCACTCGGCTCAAAATCTCAAAAGGTCCAATGAACCTAGGGCTAAGCTTGCCCTTATCACACCCTTCATGGGTGATACTCGAAGCCAAACATGATCACCCTCCATAAACACCAAGGCTCTAACTCTCCGGTCTGCATAACTCTTTTGTTGACTCTGAGCTGTCAATAATCTATACTGAATCATACGAACTTGCTCCATAGCATCTCTAAGCAAGTCTGTATCCAAAGAGTCCATCTCCGCCGAATCAAACCAACCAATAGGAGATCTACACCGTCTGCCATACAATGCCTCAAATGGGGCCATTTGGATACTAGAGTGATAACTGTTATTATAGGCGAACTCCGCTAAGGGTAAATGCCGATCCCATCTTTCACCAAAATCGATCACACACGCTCGAAGCATATCTTCCAATACCTGAATGGTCCGCTCAGATTGACCATCTGTCTGAGGGTGAAATGCCGTACTCATATCTAACTGAGTACCCAGACCATGCTGTAATGCCTTCCAAAAGTGAGAAGTAAATAGTGAACCTCGATCTGATATGATAGAAACAGGAACTCGATGTAGTCGCACAATCTGACTGATATATAGTTCGGCTAACTTTTCTGCTGTATACTTTACCCGAACCGGGATGAAGTGGGCAGACTTGGTCAGCCTATCAACAACAACCAAATAGAGTCATAACCACCCACTGTGGTAGGCAAACCCACAACAAAGTCCATAGTAATCCGCTCCCACTTCCAAGTAGGAATAGGCATCCTCTGAGATACACCCCCGGCCGCTGGTGCTCACACTTGACCTGCTGGCAAGTCAAACACCTCGAAACAATGTCTGAAATATCTCTCTTCATCCCACACCACCAGTAATGCTGACTCAGATCATGATACATCTTCGCCGCTCCCGGATGGATGGAATACCGAGTACAATGGGCCTCCTCAAGAATCAATCTAATCAAATCGCCTGTCCTAGGCACACAAATTCTGCCTCTGATCCGCAAGACACCATCAGAATCAAGGACAGCCTCCTTAGCTCCCTCTTCAATACTTTGTCTCGAATGAGACATAATTTTTCATCATCAAATTGGTGTGTGCACGGATTTGCTCGACTAAAGAAGACCGAGCCTCAATAAGACAATCATCCCATCACTCTCTTCTGAAATCCGCAAGCGGACAAAACTGTTAGCTAATATCTGCACATCTCTAGCCAATGGTCTCTCCTCAATACTAAGAAATGCAAGACTCCCCATGCTATGAGTCGTCCTACTCAAAGCATCGGCCACAACATTGGCCTTCCCCGGATGATACAGAATGGTCACATCATAGTCCTTCAGCAACTCAAGCCATCTTCGTTGCCTCAAGTTCAAATCCCTCTGGCTAAAGATATACTGAAGACTCCGATGATCAGTGAAGATCTCACAATGCACTCCATACAAATAATGACGCCATACCTTAAGTACAAATACCACAGCCGCCAACTCCAAATCATGAGTAGGGTAGTTCTTTTCATGGGATTTCAATTGCCTAGAAGCATAAGCAATCACTTTCCCCTTCTGCATCAACACACCACCCAAACCAACTCCTGAAGCATCACAATACACAGTAAAGTCTACACCCTCCTCAGGTAGAGTCAACACAAGAGCAGAAGTCAACAAAGTCTTGAGCTTTTGAAAGCTCTCCTCACACTCATCAGACCACTGAAAACTCACATCATGTCGAGTCAATCTAGTCAATGGAGCTGCAATAGTAGAGAAACTCTGAACAAATCGTCGATAATAGCCTGCCAATCCCACAAAACTCCTAATCTCAGTAGGTGAAGTAGGTCGCGTCCAGCCTCTAACTGCCTCAATCTTGGCCGGATCTACTCTAATACCCTCCTTAGACACCACATGTCCTAAGAATGCCATAGAAGTAAGCCAGAACTCACACTTTGAGAACTTGGCATACAACTTCTCTTCTCTCAACCTCTGAAGTACAATCCTCAAGTGTCGGACATGGTCCTCCTTAGTCTTGGAGTAAACCAAGATGTCATCAATGAAAACAATCACAAAAGAATCAAGGTATGGTCAAAACACCCCATTCATCAACTCCATGAATGCTGCAGGGTCATTAGTCAATCCGAAGGACATCAATAGGAACTCATAATGCCCATACCGAGTCCGAAAAGCTGTCTTAGGGATATCTGATGCCCTAATCTTCAACTGATGATACCCAGACCTCAAATCAATCTTAGAGAACAATGATGCTCCCTGTAACTGATCAAATAAGTCATCAATACGCGGAAGAGGATACTTATTCTTCATTGTTACAGTTCAACTGTCTGTAATCAATACACATTCTCATAGTCCCATCCTTCTTCTTCACAAATAATACAGGGTCACCCCAAGGTGATACACTAGGGCGAATAAAACCCTTACTCAATAAATCCTGCAACTGATCCATCAATTCTTTCAACTCTGCTGGAGCCATACGGTATGGAGGGATAGAAATAGGTTTAGTGCCCGGTTCCAAATCAATAGCAAAATCGATATCCCTATCGGGAGGAACACCTGGAAGATCAAAAGGAAATACATCGAGAAACTCCTGGACCACGGGAACAGAGTCCATTGGAGGTGGTTCAACACTAGTATCCCGAATAAAAGCTAAGTAAGACAAACACCCCCTCTCCACCAGTCTTGAGCACGGATAAAAGAGATGACCTTGCTAGGATAAGAACCACTAACACTCTTCCACTCAACCCTCGGAACACCAGGCATTGCTAAAGTCACAGTCTTAGCATTACAATCAAGACAACATGATAAGGAGAAAACCAATCCATACCCAAGATAACATCAAAGTCCACCATCCCGAGAATGATTAAGTCTACCCAAGTGTCATACCCAGCCAAAGAAACGAGACAGGATCGATACACTCGATCCACCACTAAGGGCTTACCCACGGGTGTAGAAACACGAATAGGTACAGTCATGCTATCACATATCATATCAAATTTAGCAGTAAAATACGTAGACACATAAGAGAATGTAGAACCTGGATCAAACAACACAACGCAAGTCGATGGCATACTGGGATGATACCTGTAATAACGCATCGAGGTCTCCGCCTCAGGTCTCCGGGGAAAGCATAGCAGTGGCCTCCTCATCCACCTCCATCCTGGTGGTACCTCTACCCCCACTCTGCTGAGCTGCAACACCACTACTAGAAACTCTATTACCTCTACCTGCTTGAACTCTGCCACGACCTCTACCCTGTGGTGCTGGTGGTCTAGTCTGGAATGAAAATTAGGTCGAGGCCCACCACGACCCCTTTGAGAAGTACACCAGCCGCATCAGATGATCGGGATCTCCACAAGTAAAACAAAATCTCTGACCTGGGAACTGTTGTGTGGGACCCTAAAAAACCTATAATTTTCTCGCCTCCTGTGCGCGCTGTCGTACTGAACCGAGCTTTGACCCGAGCTATAAGACACCCCTAGATGTAGGTACCCCCTCAAATGTCGGCATAGACGCATGAATAGGTCCCCGCTGCTGAAAAGAACCACTCACTCTCTGTGATCCCCTACCTCCAGATGAGGCACCATGAAACTGTCCTGATATACGGGCTCTTTTAGGGTCACCAAACTCCTCTCTCTCCATCAATTCTGCATCTTTGGCGGCGCTCACAATGGACTGAAAAGAAGCCCCCTCCCTAGATGCCCGAAACACGGCTGACGTGATAGAGAAAGTCAATCCCCTCACAAATCTGCGGATCCTCTCTGTCTCATTTGGAATAATGGACAACGCATGCCTAGACAACTGGCAAAAACGCGCCTCATACTCTGTAACCGATAAACCATCCTGTCTCAGACTCTCAAATCTCAAGCGACTCTCCTCTCTCACGCTCCATGGGACAAAACGATCTTGGAATGCACTAGAAAATTGCTCCCAAGTCACTGGAGGAGATCCAACTGGCAAACATCCCGAATAAGTCCTCCACCAGTCTCTCGCTGGTCCACGAAGCTGGAGTGTAGCATATCGAACACCATGTGACTCAGCTAACCCAACCACCTCTAGTAACTCTCGGCAGGTAGTTAGAAACTATGTGCGTCCTCGCTCTTCCCACCCTGAAACTGAGGTGGGTCCATCTTTCGAAATCTCTCATACCTACGCTGCTCATCCTCTGTCAGAAAACCATCGATGCAACTTGACCCCCAACTGCTGGTGCAATATCATTCTGAACGCGGGAGGATCTACTGGTAGTTGCCCCACCGCATCCTGAACAACCGGAGCTTGTTGCTGCTCTTGGGTCTGAGCCCCCTCTCTAGTACGAGAGTCATGTGGTGTGGTAGTTGCACCACCACCCTGAGAAAAGCCCTCTAGCACACTTAACACCCTCAATAGCGTATCCTGAAGCAAAGGTGTGACTACGGGATCTGGAGGAACCTGGTCCACTATGTCATCAATCTGAGGTTCGGTAGAGACCTCTCTAGCACGACCTCTCACTGGTGCTGCTCCACGTCCACGACCTCTGGCTACTGTCGCACTACTAGCACGACCTCTAGCTCGAGATCTACCCCTACCTCTAGCTGGGGCCTCAACAACTGCCTCGGGAAGTGCCTCCCCTCTACCACCAGTAACATTAGTTCTAGTTCTCGTCATCTGTCAAAGAGTATTACAACTCAGACTAAAGAAGGTGACTACGCACGATGAAAAAGAATGAACAAAAAGATGTTTTCCTAGTAATCCTTGTAGCCTCTCAAAGATAAGTACAGACGTCTCCGTACTGATCCTTGAGACTCTACGTAGACTCGACTTGTATACACGTGAGACCTATGAACCTGGGGCTCTGATACCATTTTGTCACGACCCAAAAATGAGTGTGATGGCACTCGTCTTATCCCACCAAGACAAGTCAGCCTAAAACCAAATATCTAACAAAGTGCGGAAGTAAATGACAATCCAACAACAATTCCTATTATGAAACCAAGTCATATTAATCCAATCCCCAAAATCAGATTGTCACGTGCAAAAGCCTCTAATGTAAATATTAGAATTGAAATAAAATAGAAGTCTAACATGAAGTTGTCTTTCAAATAAAAACAAAGTCATAAACTGGAGTAGGAAAGTTCGCTGAGATGACAAGCAGCTACCTCACAATCCTCCACAAGATGCCTCGGAAACGAAAAGAATGACAGGTATCACGAAGATCCAGGCTCGTATCCTACAAAAATTTGTAGAAGCAAGGGGTGAGTACCAAACCACGCGGTACCCAACAAGCAAACCTCTAAACACAAGTTAAGTGAACAAAATACGGGCACTTCTTACACCATATCTAAACCTCCACGCTATAGTCTAATAGTTATATCGTTTACCAAACACACAACTCAATAATCACACTCTATCAGTTTACACATTCTCAATAACAACTCAATATTCAACAGTCACAAGCTTCACAGAGAGAAACACTCACAAGATCAACAAAACACGTGTTCAAGTTCATCAATAATAAAATGTGTAATGCCATGAGATGCAATGTCAAGTATAGTGATGCATGTCTTCCCTAACGATACAACCGCTGTCTCTCAGTCCGGGACCCATGGGGGACATATCTGTCCATGCATCTGTCGCGGCGCACGACACGACCCTCGATAATAGTAACCTTCGCGGCACGCGATACGTCCCTCGAAATATAATATCCATCGCGCGCGCGCGATACGACCCTCGAAAATAGTACATCCTCTTACCAAAACCATGTATCAGAAACAATGCAAATGACATGCTCAAATGAAAAGGAGGAGATAACCATTTGATAACAAAGCACAATTTGCAACAAGAAATACAACACCAACGATTAAGCAACAAGTCTCCAAGTCATTCTCAACATCACACAAGGAAATACACGAATTTCGTACGCTTAACAAGAGTTTAGAAATCCACTTGCCTTAGTCAATCGAATAATTACTCTTGGACTTGAGCCTTCCCTTTCCGTTGAGCTTCCGAACAATGGAATCTATTCAAGTATATATTTACAATAAGGTTTCGAAAAAAACAACGCTAACACTTTTATGTGTTTAATCTCGACCTAAAAATTCACCCCAAATTTATAATTCAATTCGTAAATCATCATGCCAATTAACATTTTAACTATCATATTTTTCCAAGTTTCAAGTCTAGGATTTCATCCCAATTTTCTTTTTCAATATCATAATTTAAATGGTATCACATAAATATCATTCACCCAATATTCAAATAATATACATCAGAATTCTCAAAATGTCCACCGTTACTTAACACACAGATATATGCCTCAATTCTAATTCCAATATTATTATACTTCATTAATTTTATCAAGTATAAGCATATGACCCTCCAATGATCAGTCATGGTCACTGGCCCAATGACCATAAACAATTATTACCCAGTAATACATTCAATCCCATAAACATTTTTATTTTCCCAAGTAAAAAAATAAACAAATCATTATGTATGTATACAAATTCCTATATTTTCTTTTCCTGTTACAATTAATTTGCTTTTTTTTTTCATGTGCAGGTTGTCACAACCCCACATCACAAAGGCATTGCATACATTAACCCACTTTATTACCCCCTACATATAATAATAATAATAAAATAATCAAATGTAACATCTATGCATTTAAAGTATAACTCATTCATTGTTTGAAGTGTGCCTACCTGAAGTATGTGAAATATCGCTGTTCCTTTTCCACTTGTTCGTCTCCCTCGATAGGTTTTTGCCTCTCTTTCTTTCTAAATTAATAGTTTATTAAAACTGATAAAATCCACTAACTTATTTTATTTTATTTTTTTTGAATATCTGACCCTAATAGTATAGAGTTTTTAAACAAATGGACACTTTAACCCACTAACTATCTATTAATTTTATTATCTACAATTACTCATAAATAAATTAACCCAAGTTATACGAATAATTTAAATTTTCCAAAAATAACCTCACGGGTCATTAAATTATCCACCACTAAATATCATGTTCGTCCTCGAACATAAAGTAAAAGAAAGTACCTGAAGCTTCAAAAAGTTGAGGATATTTGGCACGCATGTCAGACTCAGTCTCCCAAGTTGCTTCTCCCACTGATCGGTGCTTCCATTGCACCTTCGCTGAAGCAATCTCTTTGGTCCTAAGCTTTCGAACCTGCCTATCCAAAATAGCTATAGGCTCCTCTTCAAATGTCAAGTATGGACCCAACTCCACAGAATCAAGTGAAAGCACATGAGATTCATCCGGAATATACTTCCGAAGCATAGAGACATGGAAAACAGGATGAACTGCTGACAAACTAGGTGGCAACACTAACTTATAGGCCACCTCTCCCACTCGGCTCAAAATCTCAAAAGGTCCAATGAACCTAGGGCTAAGCTTGCCCTTATCACACCCTTCATGGGTGATACTCGAAGCCAAACATGATCACCCTCCATAAACACCAAGGCTCTAACTCTCCGGTCTGCATAACTCTTTTGTTGACTCTGAGCTGTCAATAATCTATACTGAATCATACGAACTTGCTCCATAGCATCTCTAAGCAAGTCTTTATCCAAAGAGTCCATCTCCGCCGAATCGAATCAACCAACCAATAGGAGATCTACACCGTCTGCCATACAATGCCTCAAATGGGGCCATTTGGATACTAGAGTGATAACTGTATTATAGGCGAACTCCGCTAAGGGTAAATGCCGATCCCATCTTTCACCAAAATCGATCACACACGCTCGAAGCATATCTTCCAATACCTGAATGGTCCGCTCAGATTGACCATCTGTCTGAGGGTGAAATGCCGTACTCATATCTAACTGAGTACCCAGACCATGCTGTAATGCCTTCCAAAAGTGAGAAGTAAATAGTGAACCTCGATCTGATATGATAGAAACAGGAACTCGATGTAGTCGCACAATCTGACTGATATATAGTTCGGCTAACTTTTCTGCTGTATACTTTACCCGAACCGGGATGAAGTGGGCAGACTTGGTCAGCCTATCAACAACAACCCAAATAGAGTCATAACCACCCACTGTGGTAGGCAAACCCACAACAAAGTCCATAGTAATCCGCTCCCACTTCCAAGTAGGAATAGGCATCCTCTGAGATACACCCCCGGGCCGCTGGTGCTCACACTTGACCTGCTGGCAAGTCAAACACCTCGAAACAATGTCTGAAATATCTCTCTTCATCCCACACCACCAGTAATGCTGACTCAGATCATGATACATCTTCGCCGCTCCCGGATGGATGGAATACCGAGTACAATGGGCCTCCTCAAGAATCAATCTAATCAAATCGCCTGTCCTAGGCACACAAATTCTGCCTCTGATCCGCAAGACACCATCAGAATCAAGGACAGCCTCCTTAGCTTCCCCTCTCAATACTTTGTCTCGAATGAGACATAATTTTTCATCATCAAATTGGTGTGC
Organism: Solanum peruvianum; assembly: GCA_027705065.1. Classification (NCBI taxonomy): domain Eukaryota; kingdom Viridiplantae; phylum Streptophyta; class Magnoliopsida; order Solanales; family Solanaceae; genus Solanum; species Solanum peruvianum. The sequence continues at coordinate 52,801,544 of JAKWJD010001764.1, forward strand.
ACGGATTTGCTCAACTAAAGAAGACCGAGCCTCAATAAAAGCAATCATCCCATCACTCTCTTCTGAAATCCGCAAGCGGACAAAACTGTTAGCTAATATCTGCATCTCTAGCCAATGGTCTCTCCTCAATACTAAGATGCAAGACTCCCCATGCTATGAGTCGTCCTACTCAAAGCATCGGCCACAACATTGGCCTTCCCCGGATGATACAGAATGGTCACATCATAGTCCTTCAGCAACTCAAGCCATCTTCGTTGCCTCAAGTTCAAATCCCTCTGGCTAAAGATATACTGAAGACTCCAATGATCAGTGAAGATCTCACAATGCACTCCATACAAATAATGACGCCATACCTTAAGTACAAATACCACAGCCGCCAACTCCAAATCATGAGTAGGGTAGTTCTTTCATGGGATTTCAATTGCCTAGAAGCATAAGCAATCACTTTCCCTTCTGCATCAACACACCACCCAAACCAACTCCTGAAGCATCACAATACACAGTAAAGTCTACACCCTCCTCAGGTAGAGTCAACACAAGAGCAGAAGTCAACAAAGTCTTGAGCTTTTGAAAGCTCTCCTCACAGTCATCAGACCACTGAAAACTCACATCATGTCAAGTCAATCTAGTCAATGGAGCTGCAATAGTAGAGAAACTCTGAACAAATCGTCGATAATAGCTACCAATCCCACAAAAACTCCTAATCTCAGTAGGGTGAAGTAGGTCGCGTCCAGCCTCTAACTGCCTCAATCTTGGCCGGATCTACTCTAATACCCTCCTTAGACACCACATGTCCTAAGAATGCCACAGAAGTAAGCCAGAACTCACACTTTGAGAACTTGGCATACAACTTCTCTTCTCTCAACCTCTGAAGTACAATCCTCAAGTGTCGGACATGGTCCTCCTTAGTCTTGGAGTAAACCAAGATGTCATCAATGAAAACAATCACAAAAGAATCAAGGTATGGTCGAAACACCCCATTCATCAACTCCATGAATGCTGCAGGGGTCATTAGTCAATCCGAAGGACATCAATAGGAACTCATAATGCCCATACCGAGTCCGAAAAGCTGTCTTAGGGATATCTGATGCCCTAATCTTCAACTGATGATACCCAGACCTCAAATCAATCTAGAGAGAACAATGATGCTCCCTGTAACTGATCAAATAAGTCATCAATACGCGGAAGAGGATACTTATTCTTCACTGTTACTGTTCAACTGTCTGTAATCAATACACATTCTCATAGTCCCATCCTCTTCTTCACAAATAATACAGGGTCACCCAAGGTGATACACTAGGGCGAATAAAACCCTTACTCAATAAATCCTGCAACTGATCCTTCAATTTTTCAACTCTGCTGGAGCCATACGGTATGGAGGGATAGAAATAGGTTTAGTGCCCGGTTCCAAATCAATAGCAAAATCGATCCCTATCGGGAGGAACACCTGGAAGATCAGAAGGAAATACATCGAGAAGCTCCTGGACCACGGGAACAGAGTCCATTGGAGGTGGTTCAACACTAGTACCCGAACCGAATAAAAGCTAAGTAAGACAAAAACACCCCCTCTCCACCAGTCTTTGAGCACGAATAAAAGAGATGACCTTGCTAGGATAAGAACCACTAACACTCTTCCACTCAACCCTCGGAACACCAGGCATTGCTAAAGTCACAGTCTTAGCATTACAATCAAGAACAACATGATAAGGAGAAAACCAATCCATACCCAAGATAACATCAAAGTCCACCATCCCGAGAATGATTAAGTCTACCCAAGTGTCATACCCAGCCAAAGAAACGAGACAGGATCGATACACTCGATCCACCACTAAGGGCTTACCCACGGGTGTAGAAACACGAATAGGTACAGTCATGCTATCACATATCATATCAAATTTAGCAGTAAAACACGTAGACACATAAGAGAATGTAGAACCTGGATCAAACAACACAGACGCAGGTCGATGGCATACTGGGATGATACCTGTAATAACCGCATCGAAGGTCTCCGCCTCAGGTCTCCCGGGGAAAGCATAGCAGTGGCCTCCTCATCCACCTCCATCCTGGGTGGTACCTCTACCCCCACTCTGCTGAGCTGCAACACCACTACTAGAAACTCTATTACCTCTACCTGCTTGAACTCTGCCACGACCTCTACCCTGTGGTGCTGGTGGTCTAGTCTGGAATGAAGAATTAGGTCGAGGCCCACCACGACCCCTTTGAGAAGTACACAGCCGCATCAGATGATCGGGATCTCCACAAGTAAAACAAAATCTCTGACCTGGGAACAGTTGTGTGGACCCTGAAAACCCACTATAATTTCCTCGCCCTGTAGGTCGCTGCTGTGAACCGTACGAGCTTTGACCCGAGCTATAAGAACCCATAGATGTCTGGTCACCCTCAAATGTCGGCCATAGAGACCTGAATAGGTCCCCGCTGCTGAAAAGACCCACTCACTCTCTGTGATCCCCTACCTCCAGATGAGGCATCATGAAACTGTCCTGATATACGGGCTCTTTTAGGGTCACCAAACTCCTCTCTCTCCATCAATTCTGCCTCTTTGGCGGCGCTCACAATGGACTGAAAAGAAGCCCCCTCCCTAGATGCCTGACAACACGGCTGACCTGATAGAGAAAGTCAATCCCCTCACAATCTGCGGATCCTCTCTGTCTCATTGGAATAATGGACAACGCATGCCTAGACAACTGGCAAAAACGCGCCTCATACTCTATAACCGATAACCATCCTGTCTCAGACTCTCAAATCTCAAGCGACTCTCCTCTCTCACGCCCATGGGACAAACGATCTTGGAATCCAGAATGCACTAGCAAATTGCTCCCAAGTCACTGGAGGAGATCCACTGGCAAACATCCGAATAAGTCCTCCACCAGTCTCTCGCTGTCCACGAAGCTGGAGTGTAGCATATCGAACACCATGTGACTCAGCTAACCCAACCACCTCTAGTCTCTCGGCTGAGAGTAGAAAACTGGAACTCGGCCTGTTCCCACGCTTCTATCCCACCTGAACTGAGGTGGGTCCATCTTTCGAAATCTCTCATACCTACGCTGCTCATCCTCTGTCAGAACAACCATCGATGCAACTTGACCCCAACTGCTGGTGCAATATCATTCTGAACCGCGGGATAATCTACTGGTAGTTGCCCCACCGCATCCTGAACAACGGAGCTTGTTGCTGCTCTTGGGTCTGAGCCCCCCTCTCTAGTACAAGAGTCATGGTGGTGGGTAGTTGCACCCACCACCCTGAGAAAAGCCCTCTAGCACACTTAACACCCTCAATAGCGTATCCTGAAGCAAAGGTGTGACTACGGGATCTGGAGGAACCTGGTCCACTATGTCATCAATCTGAGGTTCGGTAGAGACTCTCTAGCACGACCTCTCACTGGTGCTGCTCCACGTCCACGACCTCTGGCTACTGTCGCACTACTAGCACGACCTCTAGCTCGAGATCTACCCCTACCTCTAGCTGGGGGCCTCAACAACTGCCTCGGGAAGTGCCTCCCTCTACCACCAGTAACATTAGTTCTAGTTCTCGTCATCTGTCAAAAGAGTATACAACAACTCAGACTAAAGAAGGTGACTACGCACGATGAAAAAGAATGAACAAAAAGATGTTTTCCTAGTAATCCTTGTAGCCTCTCAAAGATAAGTACAGACGTCTCCGTACTGATTCTTGAGACTCTACGTAGACTCGACTTGTATACACGTGAGACCTATGAACCTGGGGCTCTGATACCATTTTGTCACGACCAAAAATGAGTGTGATGGCACTCGTCTTATCCCACCAAGACAAGTCAGCCTAAAACCAAATATCTAACAAAGTGCGGAAGTAAATGACAATCCACAAAACAATTCCTATTATGAAACAAAGTCATATTAATCCAATCCCCAAAATCAGAGATTGTCACGTGCAAAAGCCTCTAATGTAAATATTAGAATTGAAATAAAATAGAAGTCTAACATGAAGTTGTCTTTCAAATAAAAACAAAGTCATAAACTGGAGTAGGAAAGTTTGCTGAGATGACAAGCACTACCTCACAATCCTCCACAAGATGCCTCGGAAACGAAAAGAATGACAGGTATCACGAAGATCCAGGCTCGTATCCTACAAAAATTTGTAGAAGCAAGGGGTGGTGAGTACCAAACCACGCGGTACCCAACAAGCAAACCTCTAAACCCAAGTTAAGTGAACAAAATACGGGCACTTCTTACACCATATCTAAACCTCCACGCTATAGTCTATAGTTATATCGATTACCAAACACACAACTCAATAATCACACTCTATCAGTTTACACATTCTCAATAACAACTCAATATTCAACAGTCACAAGCTTCACAGAGAAAACTCACAAGATCAACAAAACACGTGTTCAAGTTCATCAATAATAATGTGTAATGCCATGAGATGCAATGTCAAGTATAGTGATGCATGTCTTCCCTAACGATACACACCCGCGTCTCTCAGTCGGGACCCATGGGGGACATATCTGTCCATGCATATGTCGCGGCGCACGACACGACCCTCGATAATAGTAACCTTCGCGGCGCGATACGTCCCTCGAAATATAATATCCATCGCGGCGCGCGATACGACCCTCGAAAATAGTACATCCTCCTACCACAACCATGTCTCAGATACAATGCAAATGACATGCTCAAATGAAAAAGGAGGAGATAACCATTTGATAACAAAGCACAATTTGCAACAAGAAATACAACACCAACAATTAAGCAACAAGTCTCCAAATCATTCTCAACATCACACAAGGAAATACACGAATTTCGTACGCTTAACAAGAGTTTAGAAAATCGCATGCTTAGTCAATCGAATAATTACTCTTGGACTTGAGCCTTCCCTTTCCGTGAGCTTCCGAACCAATGGAATCTATTCAAGTATATATTTACAATAAGGTTTCGAAATTAACAACGCTAACACTTTTATGTGTTTAATCTCGACCTAAAAATTCACCCCAAATTTATAATTCAATTCGTAAATCATCATGCCAATTAACATTTTAACTATCATATTTTTCCAAGTTTCAAGTCTAGGATTTCATCCCAATATTCTTTTTCAATATCATAATTTAAATGGTACTCACAAAATATCATTCACCCAATATTCAAAAATGTCCACCCGTTACTTTAACACACAGATATATGCCTCAATTCTAATTCCAATGTTTATTATAGTCATTAATTTTATCAAGTATAAGCATATGACCCTCCAATGATCAGTCATGGTCACTGCCCAATGACCAATAACAATTATTACCCAGTAATACATTCATATCCCATAATTAATTTTATTTCCAAGTAAAAAATAAACAAATCATTATGTATGTATACAATTCCTATATTTTCTTTCTGTTACAATTAATTTGCTTTTTTTTTTCATGTGCAGGTTGTCACAACCCCACATCACAAAGGTTGCATACATTAACCCACTTTATTACCCCCTACATATAATAATAATAATAAAATAATCAAATGTAACATCTATGCATTTAAAGTATAACTCATTCATTGTTTGAAAGTGTGCCTACCTGAAGTATGTTGAAATATTGCTTTTCCTTTTCCCGACTTTTTTCGTCTCCCTCGATAGGTTTTTGCCTCTCTTGTCTTTTCTAAATTAATAGTTTATTAAACTGATAAAATCCACTAACTTATTTATTTTTTTTTTTTGAATATCTGACCCTAATAGTATAGAGTTTTTAACAAAGGACACTTTAGCCCACTAACTATCTATTAATTTTATTATCTACATTACTCATAATAAATTAAAACCCAAGTTATACGAATAATTTAAATTTTTCCAAAAATAACCTCAACGGGTCATTATAGGCTTAGTCCCAAAAAATAAAAAATAAATATAAAAATTAGAAACAAAATAAACTTGGGCCTTTATATTGCCCAATCTCTTCAACTCTTCCAATTTGCTTCGAATGCTTCAACTTTGAAATCTACACGTCGATTTTTAATGGTCGATTGACTTGATGAAGGGAATTTTGAAGCTTTATGACTCTCTCATAACACAAAAGGAAAGTGATAGGAGTTTACGGAGAACTTGGGTAGATTTGACATGCAAGAAAACAAGCATGAATTAGTACCCAAATAACAATATCTCACACTATAGCTAAATAAATACTTAAAACCCTCATGTAATTGAAATGATTCTGAAAGTAAGCTACGCTAATCAAGAGTCTAAGTGGCTTGATGAAATGAACTGAAACAGAGAAAAACATAAATCCATTATACAAAACATGCTCCTTCGAATGCAATTTCCCAAACAAACAAACAAAATATGCTAAAATCTAATCCAATAGTTCACTTAAATTAAGATACCGACGAGTTAGCATATTAAGACATGGTCATCCAAGCACTTGAACTCTTTTTCTAAATAGAATGTAAGGACCAATCAGAAGAAAACAAAATAACAAAGAAAACTTAAGTTGCTAGCTAAACTTACTAGCAATAACTAATTTTGAATTACAAATGTGACAAAAAGGCGAAACAGGACTGAAAAATGGAGCAAAAACAAAGGATATGCCAATTAATCAAACAACAACCTCAATGCTAATTTAACTCCCTCTTTTAGAACAAAGTCACCCTCCATATTTTCTCAAGAAGTTACAAACAACAAGCTTGAATATTTGACACGACAGCCATGCAAAATTTCCAAAATAAGAGCCATAGAGAACCCAAGACGATAATATTGAGGTATAAGATGCGGCATGAA